>JAZAYU010000395.1:359146-415965 GCA_038501625.1 Corbicula japonica | reverse complement strand
AATCAAATATTGTGTATACATTTAGTAGTATACAAATAAAAAGGTCTCGTTAGTCTAATTGGTTGACTTTCGGCACGGTCAGCAGGAAATTCGAGTCCTGGTCGAGGCTACTTTTTTCCAACCAAATGCTGTGTATAAATATTGCTTACAATGATTTTTGTCTTCCAAAATGTTTTTTGTTTACACTGCATTGTTACCGCTTATTAAACATTTTGCTCGTATTAAGCCAAAAATCTAGTCTAGTCTTTGAATAGCTGATAATATTGTAAAGTAGTCAAATGTCGGATTGACAATATAAACGTCCAGATTCTTACCGTTGAATCCACCGTGACATAAACCGGGATCTGTTTTTTGTGTGTTATAAACTATAATGCTACCTTTCAAACGATCTCTTCCAAAATTTCTGTCATTGTGACGGAAACAGGTACTATTCTCTAAAGCCACCAAAGCTGAACCTTTCGTATAATTTTATTAGCAGGGAAAAGATTGACAAAGCTGTGCCTATCGTAAACCACTAAATATAAAGCCCATCTCACTAGTCATTGCATTTTCGTCGATAAAAAGAAAATATTCAAAATCCCTCTTAAGGCAGAATACAATTCAATAAGGCGCTGCACATATAATATATCTTTATTTTACATGCGTTAAGAAAAATACCAACAGTTAAGAAAGTTTCATTCTATTTACATCCAAATACATAAACTATTCAAAACAAAACATCAATTTAAATGCCCACATGAGTAATTAACGAATGCGAATACAAAAACATATATTGTGTTTGCATTAAACATTATACAATTCTTATAACAATACCAACGAAGAAAGAACATTATCAGCAAATGAAAAACTTAGTTAAAAAGGATCAATTTGATGTGTATGATAACAATTATATAGTACTTAACAGAAGAGAGTCCGAAAACTTATTTATGTAATATGTTGTCATGTTTTCAAATGCAGCGAAAATAAATATGACACTGGCAACAATATGAATTACGTGAATTTGTACAAAGTTTTATTGAACTGCATTTCGCCGTAAGGAAAGTTTTTTTGGATTTTTCTTTTTATCTATGACAGGTGCAATGACGACTGGAGACGACACTAATAATAATAATAATAATAATAATAATAATAATAATAATAATAATAATAATAATAATAACAAACTTTCTGTAATTTATAGAATTGTTCAATATGTGATGTGGCAAAACAACATTTTTCATCAATTTTTATTAATTGTTAAATAAATATTCCGACCCTTCTTATTAAAAAAAGTGGATAAAAATTTATTGGACTGTTACATGTTGTAACCACAGATTTGTAGAGTGTAATGATTTTTCAACATAGTAGTGAAATTTAATAAATGAATTCTATAAACCATTTAGATGTGCAAAAGAGTTTTATCAATGTGTTATGTAATGAGGTTGTTCCAGCTATGAAATAAACAATTTAAACAAAGCACATGTGAATACAACGTGGATTGTTTACCAAAACGCAGATGCTTGTAACGCACCCAATATGCACTTGCTGTCCATTTTGAAATTTCATTTTAAAGTAACATAAGAATGTTTAGGTGTTAAAAATAAAGGAAGTAAACGAGAAATTTAGAAAAAATATTTTGACTTCATTAAAAAAATATAAACGATTTTATAACCCGTCCTTACACTTTCGCTTCTCTCTTTAAGCGCTATAGTCGAGTTTCATGAAAGATATGTTAATAATATTACAATATAAGTTTTACGACGTTTTATAGTGTTTTTTTTTACAATATAATGTTTTCTGCTTTAGAAAAGGGGAGAATAGTCAAACCAGGGACAACTGTTTTGTGGGATACTGTTTTCTTTCTATAGATATCTATAATGATTCAGAAAAAACATCAAAAGTAGCATTTACGCATGCGAATTCCGAAGGTCGTTAACGTCAAAGGTCTAGTAATGCGTTATCCCTTTCCGTTTATTTTTCATTGGACATCAATGTGTACTTTCATTTTTGTTTTTACTAAAGACTTATTGTTGCTGTAGATTTAAGTTTAGGCCATGAAAAATAAATTCCTATATTCTCATCCCCGCCCGCCCCTCGAAAATCACTCCGCCCGAACGTTTTTTATTTTGAAAAAAAAAATACGTACATCAAAATTTACCTTACGTTCTTTTTTATTTAACATTATTTTAATAATAGCATTTCTGTACAACGTTCTTAATTCTTATAATGAAAACGCAAGTTGTTGAAACTTCAACGTTCGCATTTCTTCTTCCCGAAATGCGCAGGGCTCACTTAGGAGCATCGTCGCATTTAAATTCAATATTAATAACACATAGACTAATACTAACGAAGTATATTTCTGACCGTGCAACGATTGACGTATATTTCTGACCGTGCATTTTAATTTACAATGTTTGAGTCCGGTGTTTATAATATTTATTACGAGTGATATATGATATGAACGACGTATATTTTTAATCATGCCAATACCTTGCTCCTAAAATATCCGAGAATTATTACATGTACATTGACTAAAATCATCCAGTTTACAACTGCTATGAACATCTGTTGAACACCTGGTCATTGACAGTTTTGATCTAAAATGACAGCGATGCTTGTGTATTTAACATCAAAGACGCCAACGTCAACTTGAAACGGTGTGCACTGCTCGAACTTGTACAAAAGAATTTCAAACCGACGACTAACTGGGATGATTTCATTTCTTAATCAGCTGATTGTTTGTTGACAGCGTATCTGTAATAATTACAGCTTATTTCTGATCAGGTTGTGTTTTATCTGCAGTACCAGCACTTCGCCGAATTAGCAGATTGCAACTAATCTATTGCGACAGCCATCACATTTTTTTTTCGGCAATGTTGATTATACAACAATAGAATGTTTATTTAACAACTCTGGAGTTAATTGCTTGACAAAGGTAAGCAGAAATTTCAAAGGAAGAAACGACTGGCATGTGTTTACGTATTATGGACTTACAATTACGGACGTGTCAATTAATGTACATATTACTAAATTTTCGGACGATCTTTTTTTTTAATTCTCGTCTCCAGATATTCGTTCAGCCAGAAAAAATAGTATCACTTATACAACAACAAATTCTTATATATTTCCAATATATAGATACGTTCACAGTGAGAATGAAAAATAAAAATTAAAAAATACAACCCGCCCACCCGTCCCATTTTTTCCCAAAATTATTATGAGAATCTAGGAATTAAATTTCTATGGCCTTATGAATTTTATTTACTGTTGTAGATCTTGTTCAGTTATATTCTAGCTTCCTCCACTTACACCAGAAGCAATTTCGCACAACTATTATAATGTGTCAAAATGTATTTTTATGATGTGGTGTTTTGCTTGTATGTGTCTTCACTTCTCTTGCGAACATTTTGAGCCATCATCATAGTTGTGCGAAGTTGCAGCTGGTGTGGATTGGAGAAAGAATCATTATACACGAGTTTAATTATAAAAAAAATTATAAAAACAAGCACTAATAATAAATAGTATCAAAATAACTGGTCAGAATGTTATAGTATTTATCGTTTTATTCTTTAACGTATGAGGTCCTTTATTCGGTAATTCACATTTATATATTTAACGACATGGCCTGAAACAGTTATTGTTTATCAAAACAATGATGCCCGTTGTTAAATTAAACATTGACGGTAATGTTCAAGCACGAAATTAGCATAAACTAACGCAAGCAGCTATTGTTTCCCTTTGTGAAAATGGATTTTATGTTTTATTCAGCCACTTGCATAAATATACGTTTTAATAATCCATATTTAGTGTTAAACTCCTGTTTATTTTCTGTTTCCGAGTATAGTTCCGCCAAGTCAGCCAGTGTTCATAGATTTGACAGATATTGACAGCTGCGTTAACTGCATCGTAGGTGAGGATTGCCAGCAAATCAAGGTGGTCTGCAACACAACGGGCGGCTCTCAACCTGTAAATGTGACACTTACCATTTACAATGAAACCCGGCATCCTAAAAAAGATGACACTGGAGCTTATTATTATTCATTTTATTTGAGAAACCAGTACCACATGCATGAAGCAGTTTGCTCTGTGACAAATCATGCATTAGACGAGCCACTGACTGCCACTGCTGTTGTTTATGTTACCAGTAAGTAAAACTTAAGCTTATTTATTTGCCTATTAGTAATTTTCATTTTGTGATGAAACTGATGATAAAACCAAACGCGAGAACTTTTTTCCATTCAGGCTTCTGTTCTTTTCTCTTTCAATCTTAGGTAAAATACTTTACTTTAATTGATTACAGCTCTTTTACCTGAAACATTGTACAAGTAAGAAAATTATTAGATTTTCTTCTTCCCTTCCGTGTAATTAATTATGTTTAATTTATATAGGCTGTATTTCTGGACCTGCGCTGTTCGCACATGCGAAAATATAAAGCAAACGTTTAAATCATCAAATGAAAATTTTACTATAAACAATAGCAATCATTGATCTTAATGAGGACAAGTATAATTGTAGCCACAAAATATTGCCTGCTCCTTGTACATCTAACTCACATTTTTCATTGATTTATATCTATCACATTTTTTTCAATCGGATGTGAGTAATATTTATGAAATGTTCGTAATAAAATAAAAACTGCAAAAATGTTATACAATTAAAACAACTACTAAGTAGTTGAATTCTGTGTACTATGTCATCGCATCTATCCGACTATTTAGGACAGATACCCAGAAATGAACCCTGTTTCATATTTGCAAAATAAAATCAAATTAACAAAGAACATTGAAATTAAATAAATATAACCTCAGCTTCTTAATCTTATTCGCATATTCACTGCTCTTGTTATATGATTATGTTATCAAGTCAAGTCAAGCCAAATTTTTATTGGCATTAAACAAATACATGTTCAGAGCCAAACACAATTTACAATGGCGGCATATAAAGTATAAGAGAAAAACACAAGAAAAGTATGATATAAGAGGCATGGTATACGCCTTTCCAATAATTCGATGAATTCATTTGGTTACCTCCCCTGTCTAGTCACGTGACTGCTCTACAGGAAAAATGAATGCTCGCTGTAATAACGTAATAAACTTTCTTTTTTATTATAAAATTATTTTTTGAAAAATGTATTTTCTCTGTGAATTAGTAATAATACATAAGCGTCATGATATTTTTGAAAATAATTTATAAAACAATCAGGTTTTTGACTAAAAGTGTCATTTCATTATTCCTCGCATTAAACACTAAACGACTTGAACTAACAGACAGTCGCAGTGTTCTCTTCACGGCTTAATTGAGTCTCGTTTCCGGATTAGCGTGTCTATTCAACTACTGACATCATGTTGTGATTATGTCGGCGGCGATTGATTTTGAAGGCGGCATGCCATAAACATGTCAAACTGTCTCGCACACGGGGTCATCTGTCAATTACTTAAAGGGGCAGATATCATTGACCAATAGAGATCGTGTAATTTCTATTTGCAAGGTATCTACACCTCCCAATTCTTAAGTATTTCGGAGTCCTTTAACTACTGGATGTGCCAGCAAATGTATTTGATTTAGCACTTAAATGGATTCTTAATCAACATTACGACACGTTATAGAAACAAAAGCAGTCAATAAGAAACAAATCTTGTCAAAACATTTTATATATGTTTAATTAAGAGTTTGGGCTTCTATGCCAAAATAACAATCTGTCAAACCTTAGAAATCTAAATTGGATATGCAACCATATTGTGATATAAATATTCCCATCTTTTTGGAAGCCGGCATCTAAATCCTTGGATTTTATTCTACGAACGATACTTCTACAACAAACAATCAGATTACCGATCCTGTTTTATTTCAAGACAGAATCAATCATATTTGCTTGTGAAGTATACGTAACATTTTAAATATTCAAATTATTTATTCGTTGACCATAAACGCCTTAAATTTTTAGGACAATTCTATTGTTCAAATGTGTAAGTATCAACAAATTCAGATTGTATTTTTTTGTCTACATATTATGTAACCAGATGTTGACATATCACGATTTCCGGATAATAGCGCATTACTAGCCTTAGCAATTTGCAACATTTACACCAGTAAAATATATTTTCAGCAGAAAAGATGTTAAGAAGAAATTGTTGTACATAATTGGTAAAATTAGTGCTTATCTTTGTCCAAATTGCGTTTCATACTGCCTACTATCAACAAGAATGGTACATGTTCTGAAATCATTAAACATCTAAATATCTAACAAATAGTAAACATAAAAAAGTCTGGCTAGAATAACAGACCAGCAACTTATTTTTTCACAGCCGGCGACGAACGCAGACCTGCAATATAGCGGATAAGGTTAGCTATTATGTGCGTAAGCCATTAGCCCGATCGTTCAGCTATCCTGCAGAGCCTCGTTTTGGATTGATTCTCGGTCGCGGGAAGTAACTCGTACAGGACTGCGAAACTGTTTATTGGAAAGGCGTCAATATATTCAACAATGGTTTGGAGAAATTGATACTTCAAATAAACTTGAATCTTACAGACTATTTAAAGATAGCTTTGCATGTGAAAAATATTTTTCTTGTGTTGTTAATACCAAACACAGAGTAGCACTTACCAGATTTAGATGTTCGGCACATAAATTATTAATAGAAGAAGGTAGATACAGGAATATTATAAGAGAAGATAGAATATGTAGATTATGCAATATGAATTTAGTCGAATCTGAATACCATTTTTTGTTAGTTTGTCCACTTTATAGAGAATTAAGAAGAATATGTTTACCACAGTATTACTGTTCATGGCCTACTAAACACAAATTTTCGCAATTGCTGAAAACAAAAAAAAACACATTGTTAAATAAAGTTAGTAAATACATATATGAAGCAAACTTGTTAAGGGAAAGTGTTCTTAATTAGTAATTTTTTACCAACATTAAAAGGAGCATTTTTACGTTGGATCTATTATTCTACATAATATATTTGTGTATGTACTTTTATTGTGTCTGAATTAATATCTATTAATCAATTACGGTATTGTTTGAATTAAAACAAATAATTCATCATACTTAAATACAAAAATTACCGAAAGATGACATAACATAATCCACATCTGATGCCATCTGTCGGAACTGAAATCGGCTGTCCAAGAGTCATCACTGCACTGAAAGATAGATAATATACCACAAAGAACCGAATTCAAACAATATCTTAAAATTGGGTGAACTTACAGAAATTTCAAATAATTAATTGAAATATCTGTGATCATCAAAAACCTCATTTTTTTGTTTTGCTATAATTATTATTATTAGTTTGTATTTAGGAAACTGCATATTAATTATTAATAGAATTTACCTAAACCATTACAAATTGTGGTACATGTACAGATGTAGATTTCCTTATAGGTTTAAAATTCCAAGTTTTTTAAAAATGTTTTTCTATTAAGATTCGTGTAACGCAGATTAATTACGAACCAAATTGTAAATCAATTTTGTAAATTAATAAAAATTTACTTATCTGACACGCAGCATCTTCGTCAGTGTTCGTACTGCAAGCCTGGCTACTGTGGTCTGCAGTCCATGAAAAATTATCTATTTTCATTTAAATCTGTAGAATCGCGGCCTAATAAAGGGACAATTCAGTGACAATTAGGGACACTTACCAACACTTATAAACGACGACACACGAAGATTATCTAGGATTTCGGTCAGCAAGATTTACTGATAACCAGTAATGGCGGCTGCGTCTTCCAAGAGGCTATCCCAGCATTCCTCAATTACCGAAATGGTCGGAACGGTCCGCTTGTCACGCAACGGGCAACTTCACCACACTCCCCCCCCCCCCCCCCCCCCCACTTTATCGAGGAGCGTCTTCCGGATTGCACTGAGTGACTCCAAAACGACCTCTGCGACCACTGGCAACGAATTGGTAGCGCCTGTGCCCTTGCCTTACAAATTGAGGATTGGGAAACACGTCAGCCTATCCCTGGAGTTGGATTGTACCAACTAGCGTTAGGGATCCTGTCTGTCTTCACTTTCCTGGATTCCCAACCAGTACTCATGAAGGTTTCAACAGAGCCGTCGACATCTGTTGAGTGTACTGGGTTAAAACAGTACCCCCCTGCTAATGGGATGAGGTAGATGACTAAAGCTTCAACCCAGTTACCCCAATTAGGCCGCAAGGAAACCTAACCAGGGGACCGGTACGCATTACGCGTTACCGGACCGAACCACATAGAGGGCCTTGGCGTTCGCAACAGTGGTGGCGAGAAGGTCCTCCCACTTCTCGCCTCTGATCTTCGCCACCTCGCTGGCTGTGATGCCGATGTGTGATGGCACACTTCTTCGGGTCCCGGCCGGACGGAAGTATGGTGCATCGGTCTCCAGAAGCACCCTTGTCAATGGAACTTTCAAGATTCCATCGATGAGCATCGAGTCTTGGGTCAGATCCTAACCTTTGATCATCAGCGAAAACCTGTATGACTCATCTCCAGGCGGTTCTCCTCCTGTTCCGGTACCCTAACCCTGGGTTCGACCGGACTGACTGGCTTCACCGTAGGCGGAGTAAGGTGCGGTGACGCTGCCTTATCCCCTGCGGATGGCTGAGACAACTGCGGTGGCGCAGTTCCCTCTACACTCTGTGGACCTTGAGCTCGGCGCGATGACGCTGCCAGCTCAACTGCCGTCTCTTGATGGGAACTCCTCCGCGCCGGGGGCGATGACGCCGACCGGTCGGAGAGTGTCCTTGACCTTCATGGCTTCCTCCTCGCCGCTTGATACCAACTAAAACAAATTTAGTTATTTCGTCTGGACAATTCAAAGCACTCATCACACTGATATACTTCAATATCCAGTGCCTCTGTAGGGGTCACGTTGACGCAGGCCCCGTGGTACCACTCACTGCAGTGATCACATTAGATCATAAAACGCCCTTGCCAAGGTTGCCTACAAAAACAATACTGTTTGTCGTCTTTGGCTGACGCATCCTGACGTTGTCCTGGATTGGCCTTCCAGTGCTCAATCCATCGCGGCACGGTTCGATCATGGCTAGGTTTCAAGCGATCATGATTTGTGACAAAAACCGAGTTACGCAGTTTCACTCTAAAAATATAAGCTGACAGTTTGGCAACAATTATGCCAGGTCCCTTCCAAGGCGGACACAACTTCTTACACTTACCCTTCAAAACTGCCGTATCAAGGATGTACACAACATCACCTACCTGATATGGTCGCTCCAAGATGCGCAAATCATATTGGCGTTTCATTTGCTTTGAGGCGGTGTTTAACTTACCACGGGCTACCTCGTGTGCTTTTTGCATTCTATCTGCAAGGGGAGCCACATAACCTTCCACATTTGGATAACTCTCTCCAGCTTGGGGAAACATGAGTTGAGCCGGCGTAGTTACCTCTCTACCCAGCATGAGTTTATTAGCTGTAAACCCGGTGTTTCTGTTTACAGAGGACCTCAGGGCCCCAGCAATCTGTTGAAGGTACAAATCCCATTGGTCCTGGGACTTGCCTATAAAACACCTGACGGCATCCATCAGAGTCCGGTTGTAGCGCTCCACCTGACCATTGGCCGAAGGCCTGTATGGTGTGGTGCGAGCCTTATGGATCTCCAGAACTCTGCATAGGTCTGAAAACAGCTTAGACTCAAAGTTCCTGCCTTGATCTGTGAAAATCTGGAAAGGCATACCAAATCTCGAGAAAAAATTGTCAACAGCAGCTTTTGCGGTTTCCTCTGCTGTCTGAGTTGGCAGAGGGATGCACTCCACCCACTTGGTGAACTAGTCCACCATCATTAGGATGTACTCATTCCCTCTTGGCGTCCGTGGCAATGGTCCTAGGAAATCCAGGTGCACCCGCTCCATGGGGGACCCTGCATGGTACTCCGTCATCGGGCACTTGCCATGACGATCAACTTTCTTGCTTCGGTTGCACACCTCGCAACCAGCCACAAAGTTCGATACGTCCTTGCTAAGCCCATACCACGCATACTTTTCCTTAACCCTCTCTTTAGTCCTCTTGACGCCCTGGTGGCCAGATGATGGTAGTTCGTGGTTCAACTTCATGGCTTGCTCACGGAGGCTGGCCGGGAGTATCAAGCGTTTCTCTCCCGCCATACCATCATCCTCGTACAGAACCCCTTCAATCAGAACTAACTGCTCCTTGTTCAGCCAGTAGGACTTCGCTGCTGGACTGGACACAAACAGCTCTGCCTCGCTGGGTTCCCTTGCGTCCACCATCCAATCTCGGACAAACTTCAGGTCGGCATCCTGGGACTGTGCATCCTGCAGTGACGCAAGATCCACATCCCAGATGCAATGCTGCCTTGACAATGCCCCAGTGCCTTGACCTGCACTGGTTACACCCGCTGGTGGGTCGTTGCCACAGCCAGCTTGTTTTGTTGATAGGCTGTCGCCTCCACCAACCGCCACAGTAACCGCCCCTCTCCGGCGTGTTACCACATTGATGCATATACCCTCTTGGGTACAGCCTCCTGGATCCCATGGAATGCTGTCTATGACATTGCATAGACTAGCCACATCCTCCTGGTCTATAGCTCTATCACAGTTCCAGGGTGGCGTGACACCACTGTCACTGTGCGTGACTGCATCTGCTGTCTGGGTTGTAGCAGAGAAGATCTGCGTTTCTACATATTTCTTATCCACATTGCTGGCTATTACTGGCTTGCCACTGTTACCAGTCCGATTTAATGCTTTTCCGCCATCAGTCCCGTAGACGGCATTACCAATCTCACCATGGTCACCCAAAGAGATTGCCTCGTCTACTGCTTCGATGAAAGAACCCCAATTCTCATGGGCTCTTGTACAGTATGCACACCCACCACATGGCAACTGATCCAGCCGCACCCCAGCACGGTACGCCATACATTGTCCATCAACTGCCGGCATCCTAGACAATGCATCCGCATTACAGTGCTTACGGCCTGCACGGTGCTCTAACACCATGTTATACTGAGATAGCTCCTCAAGCCATCTCGCCAACTGTCCCTGTGGCTCACGAAATCGCATTAACCAAACTAAGCTTGAATGGTCAGTTCTAACCACAAACGGTCTACCTAGCAGATAGTGACGATATTGCCTTGTGAAACGTACTACTGCCAAAAGTTCTTTCCGTGTTGTGCAGTATCTCCGCTGCTCTTTTGTCAAAGAGAAACTACCATATGCAATGACTTTTTCTTCACCGCCTTGAATCTGTATGAGTTCAGCCCCGATGGCGAGGTCTGAAGCATCTGTATCAAGGATGAAGTCATCCTGCAAATTTGGCAACGCCAAAACTGGTGGTTCGGTAAGAAGTTGTTTGAGTGAACTGAAAGCCACCGACTGTTCAGTACCCCATCGAAAATTATTCTTACCGGTCACTGCATAATAAGGTTCTGCTACCTTCGAGAAGTCCTTAATGAAATTCCGGTGATAGTTAGCCAGTCCCATAAATCGCTCGACGTCTTTAGCGGTCCGGGGTTCCGGCCAATCCAAAACCGTTTGGATGTCTTTTGTAGACATTGCTATCTTGTTGTGGCTCACAACCCGGCCCAAAAATTCAATTTCCTGTTGGAAAAAGAGACATTTTGAGGGCTTAAGCTTGAGACCATATTGCCTGAATCTCTTAAGGGCTTCCTCCAAATTGCATAGATGATCATCAAAATCACGACCCAGTACAACAAGATCATCTCAAGGAACGCTAACACTGTTTTCCAGGTTAGGCCCCTCAAAACTAGATTCATTACACGGGCATATGTTGCCGGAGCATAACAAAGTCCGAAGCCCATCCGCACGTGTTCGAATAAGCCGTACTTTGTAATAAAAGCAGTCTTCTTTCTGTCTGATTCCTTAATGCGCACCTGCCAATGGGCTGAGTTGGCGTCTAGCTTCGAGAACCAAACTGTGTTAGCCATTGTATCTAGACAGTCATCTACTAAGGGCAGAGGGAACACATCCTTAATGGTTACCTCATTCAGAGCCCTGTAATCAATGCACCAGCGTACTGTGCCATCTCGTTTTCGAATAAGCACAGGAGCTGATGACCATTCGGAGTTTGATTCCTGGATTACTCCAGCTTTCAACATCTTTTGCAGGTGGGCCTCCTCCTCACCCGCAAAGCAAGCAGGGGTTCTTCTTAACCTCTGACCGGTTTAGCACCTTCGGTGTCGATACAGTGCTCTGTATCGGTGAATTGACCCAAGTCGAATTCATCCTTTGCAAAAACATCCTGATACTCTATCAGGACTTGTGCCAACTTGATACTCTGTTCCTCATTTAGATGTTTGCAGGAATCCTGGTAAACCTGCTGTAGGTGTGGGGGCATTGTGTCATTACTATCATCTACCTTACTATCTGGATTGATGACTTGGTTCACAGTTGGATTGCCAAACTGTGACTATTCACCTTCATCAATGACCTTATCTATAGCATAGGCCCTACAAATCTCCTTATCTTTCACTAAGAGTTTGTACCTATCAGTGGGGTTAACGACACATACTATGGGCTCCGCCCCTGCACTCCTAACTACCCTGGGAACCATCACCTTCAGACCTTCTAAGGGTTCAACTACATACTCAGAGAGTTTCTGGTCCATTTTACAGCTAACTCTAACTACCGAGTTAGGCGGAATAACCCTGCGCTTTGCCACAGTGACTCGTGCGACACCTGGGGCCGCCCCAGCCGTGTCCATATCAAGCGAAATGCTTTGGCCATCAAAGTGCAGTATTCCCTTAAACCATATCTAAAATGGCTTGTCCCCTATCTCTAAGCATGTCAAATCCTAATAACATTTCCTGCTCAATGGGTGCCACGTGCACCGTCTCTGTGTACCACTGTTGCCCTATCTTTAACCTAACTGGCCCTACAATCCTGCCATTAACACTCGAAAGAGGAGTCGGCAGTATTCAGAGATAGATAGATAAAGCCTGTCATGCCTAATTCCCTGCCTGCTGTAAGGAGCCTTACATCCCTTAATTTTGGCGGTTTTCTAGACATAGCCTGGTACACCCTATCCGAAATTATGGTCACTTGAGCAGCTGTATCCACCACAGCAACCACTGTTCGATCCCCAACCTGGACTCTCATTGTGAACTGTGAGGCTGACCTCAACTGGCATACAGTAACCGATTCTGTTTCTGCACCCTCAGGTCCCTCACCCTCACCTAGACTGTCCCTAGTTACTGGATGAACTACTGGCTTGCCATGTAACTCACTCATAGTACCCTTAGCCTGTTCTACTTCAGCCATTGTGTGAACTGGCTGCCTATTTACATGAGCATCTTCTAAACTCTGGTGTGGTGGCACATACCCAGAGCTGGCTTCACTACGTGGGCTACCTAACTGGTCATCTACCACACTCTGGTGCGGTGGCGCAAACACAGAGCTGGCTTCACTACGTTGACTACTATCTACCTGAGCATTACCTAAACCCTGGTGCAGTGGCGCAACATTAGGGCCGGTTTTCCTACGCCTAGGCGGCCATCCTACTTTTTTTCGGGTCGAGGTGGGACGGCCTTCGCCTCCGACTCTTTCCCGTTTAAATGTTGCTCCGAAGTATTTAACTTCGGGCATTCGCGACGGAAGTGACCCTTCTCGCCACAGTTGTAACAGGTCTTGGGACCTTTGCCCTTTGGGCGCCCTTTCTGGTTGAACCCTTCCAAGATGGTTTTCTGCAACTGAAGGATTAACTCCTTCAGTGACTCACCTTCCGGTTCAGCCTTTGTGGGCGTGGTGGTGGCTTACTGGCTGGGCCAGTATCCGGCTTCTCCACGGCATACACCTGCGGCTCTTCTTCGTACTCCTCTTCATACTTTACTTTACGCCTAGAGTCGCGCTTGCTTTTCCCATACATTGCGCTGTGTACTTCCTGGTACTTGCGCACCATTTGAATCGCGCTCTGGATAGTGTGTGGCTCCTGCATACACACATGGTGATCCGCATAGACGGCAGAGACGCAAATGCCCTATTTCCCAGAGTCATTATGCGATCTGCCCACTCCTCGAGTGATTCCCCAGTCGACTGTGTAGCCAACTGGAATCTGGTCTGGGCTGTGGCTGGTAGCTCTTGCTCACCAAACCTCTCCTCCAGCTTTCTCATCAAGCGCTTGTAGGACATGCGCCCCTTGCGCTGGGTGATAACGGCATAATACTCAGCCGCTTTACCTGTCAGACTCCAACACAAACTGTTGATCCGCTCCTTTTCGCTCCAATCGGATGCTTTAGCAAACCGATGAAACTTCTGTCTGAAAACAGACCAGCTGCCTTTTCCATCAAAGCTTTGGTTTTTAGGCAGTGACGCCAAAACCCTAAGTGACTTTGAATGCTTTTTGCCATGCCTCCGGTGTCTTCGGCCATCATCGGAGCTGGAGTCGCTACTTGAATCGGACGATGACTCATCCTCGCTGCTGGAGCTATCAGACCTAGACTCCACTCTGCGCTTCCCCTTTGAAGACCGCTTTGTCTTCTTTGGCGAAGTTGACGTGCTTGCACTGCGCAACGCACGTGGTACCTCATCTGGCATGGTCGCAATGCGCGATTCATGCTTTTTGCTGGTTGACATGCTCGCAATCCGCGATGCATGCACATCTTAACCCAACGTGCTCGCAGTGCGCGATGCACGCTGGGTAAGCGTTTCTGCAATTGGCGCCCGTTTCAGCTTTAATTTAGGGGTGAAGAGTGGTTCGGTGCCGATGGCGGCATCCGCCCCTGCTCCATCCAACTTACGGTCCTTGGTGAAGTCTATAAAGTCATATGCTTCCTCGGCCAACCTATTCCGGCATAACGAAGATAAGATCTCTGGTGTCAAATTGCCATTGTTTTCTCTGACCAAAACAATGGTTGTTGCCAGCTTTTCCCCTATACCTGGAATAAGCAATAACTGTTCCCTGGGAGCAAAATTAATCGCAACCTTACCTTCTTCACGTTTCTCGGGCTTGGCTGCTTCCACCGGTGTAACGTCAGGTTCACCCTTGACTGTCTCCTTCGAGTCACTCATGATGATGATTATACAAATTTATTGGGCCAATATTAATAAAGGGATAGAAAAAAAACTAAGTCCTTAAATTAAAAATGGTCAAATAAAATCCACGCGAAAATTTAATACAGACCTGGGACAAAACACAATTAATTATTAAATTTGGACCTAACAATTAAGGGCTAAACCGCAAAACTACACGGGTGGCAACTCTGAGATCTAAAAGAATTAAATCCCCTGTTGTGTAAGCGGAAACGGATGCGATGACGCTGTCCGATTGCGCATGCGCACAACAACCACTAATAATTTGACTGATTTTCTGTCAAAACCTGCGTGGCGCAGAAATTCTGACCAAAATCAATCAGCTCTTTGCAGGACCTTTTGATGCCAACCAACAATCACTATCTTCCTCCCTCTCAAAGCGATGGACGACTTTTGAGAAAATGGCGCTGTACAAATAACTGGTCCGGTCAAGTCCCCCAAACTGAGGCAAAATTCACCCTGTTTTAAACCGCTGCCACCAATGTAGAATCGCGGCCTAATAAAGGGACAATTCAGTGACAATTAGGGACACTTACCAACACTTATAAACGACGACACACGAAGATTATCTAGGATTTCGGTCAGCAAGATTTACTGATAACCAGTAATGGCGGCTGCGTCTTCCAAGAGGCTATCCCAGCATTCCTCAATTACCGAAATGGTCGGAACGGTCCGCTTGTCACGCAACGGGCAACTTCACCACTAATCCATAAAGTGTAAGCATTCTGACATAAACCTCACGGTAAATTCTTTATATTGGTAAAATCATTTTAATGAATTTAATAAATTACTAAAGCTTATCGACCTAAAACGTTAATTTATCACATTTATTTAAATTAAATATCACACGTGTTTCGACCATTCACTAAACCGGAAATAAACAATGACATGTGACAACACGCATAATTAATATGCAGTTAGATATCCGGGATCCGGAATCCGGTATGTCGTCTTGGGATAGTGAGTTTGTGTATATATTGATTATACCAAGTCCAATTAATAATATCAATATATACCATTTGATTTTCTTAAATGTCTGAACCTTAGTGTATCATGTTATATATATTCTTTAATATGTATTTATACCAAAATTTTATTGTGCGTTGTCATGCTTGTTCTCCTATATCCATATTAGTCTAGCTTTGATAATATATGTTTACATTCATGTTCTTTGATTTGTTTGATTGTATTCACTTTTGTATTTTTCGCTTATACATCTGCCATTGTTAAGGGCAAGAAACAATACTGTTTATGCCTAATAAAATATTGAACTTGAACTTGAACTTGTTTTGCACATAGGTTAAGAGACCATATTATAATCGGAAATATCCTCAATCATCAAAGACCCCATAGACATACCGTGAATATTGGAGAATGGCACGTGTGAAAAACGATGTTAACAAATAATAAAACTATTAAAAGTTGTGCCAATTAGCATCGTAATTAAAGTCGCTCTTTCATTTATACCGAGCTCAAATGAAGTCGGAAAAGAAAGTGGCAAACAAATGACAAAAGCTTGTCTATTTCAATCATTGAGCACATTAAATATTCTTTATTTTTCAACGACACAAAAGGAGTTAATAGATAAATTATAAATCGCTAAAATAACCAAAAGCAAACAATAACAAAGCACAGTTCCGATCTCTGCAACAAAATTACTACTAATAATAATCGGAAACTTTTTTATTTCCTTTTTTTATTTTTTTGTTATATCAATTTAGAAATATAATAATAAATATTTTATGAGTATTAATTATGCGTATTTAATTATAATGAAGAAAAATCTCTTTTTAATATTCGGCGAAATATCAACCCGTTTTGCGATTTTAAATCGTGTTAATATGAGGTCATTGTAGTTTTATTGGAATAAAAATTACACCAACGTGTAGATCAACTTTTCCCCTTTTCAGCGACATATAAACACTTAAAATCGGACTACTAATTAGTCCTTATGAACTAAAATACAGCGGATAGTATTAATTTGCGTTCAACATTCCATTCTACCTGGTCCGTCTTGGACCGTGATCTGTGTTTTACACACTGGAAGCTGATAACGATACGCGACGACAGCATTATCGATAAAATATGGTGTAAGACCTGTAAATAGATTTCCCTATATAAGCTATAGTAAACATGACATGCTTCAACATGCTGGCAATCATAGCTGGTACCATTTCCCAAGGGGTTAACTTACATGCTTTTAAAGCTAAGTGTTTGTATCATCCATTTCCAGCAAGAAAAGTAGGGGTCATGTATCAATTAACAGAGATTTGCCATCTTGAATCCGGTGGTCTGTTTTTTTCACTACGGTGTGAACTTCAAAACTGTTTTACATATGCCGTCTTAAAACCGGGGCCTTTTTTCATAGATTGCATTTCTAAACATAAATTTGGTTTCAGTGTGTCAGTAAAAGCATGCCATTTACTTAACATGTCCCTTTCAGCCCATACTTGTCAATTAATGCCCCAAAAATGCAAAAAAAATGGGACTATTTTGTGTCAGCCATTACTTGACTAGCCCGAGTAGGAACATCCGGTGGACTATTTACAAGTAATTAACCATATGCGCGTTTACGCTATAGACAATCCCAGAAATCGGTAACGCCCGAATAACTTCCCCTGAATACTCTCCTTTTTTTGCCATCACGGTACTGAAGAAAACTTCCAAACAAACCAGAAGTGCTGATTTATTTTTGATATTGGTCTAATCTTTTAGAATTATATATAAATGAGCTCTTACAGAATACTCAATATAAAAATGTTTAACAAATTATTTTTTAAAAAGGAGACAGAAATTTACTAGAGGTGTCAGCATTATGCAATCTTAACGACCCATTGGTTAAGAATGACTGATGAAAACGATTTATGTATAGCATTGGAATAAAGAAACACAACAATCTATTACTTAAACTTCTTCTTTTTACATGAAATGGAAGTTTTGTGACACACTTTTTTTCATTTAATGTAAAAAAGGGGAAAGAAATTAAAGTAATGAATTACTAACATTTCAATTTTAATAACGGCATATTTTAACTCTACGGGTTTTTATCGCATGAATGAACTAATCCAGACCAGCTAGCATACTTATGCCGTCTGATCAGGATCTGAACTATTCACGTTTTTGATGCATTAGGTTATTTCCGATTAAGAAGGAAACATCGTAGATCCTGATTCAGGCAGAATGGATAAGCTGGCTGATCTGGATCTACACTGTTCGCACATGCAATTAAATCCTTGTGTGTGGATTAATTGGTTAAAAGCGTTCTCATAAAGGATAGTAATTTCTGAACAGTGTTAACACTGTTGAATACTTCATAAACAATGAAAATCGGATGCACTTTTGGCTGCTCTACTTTTTTCAATTACTATATATACATGATGCTCTTTTAATGATATTGATGGCCAGTTATTGATCTTTCCAAAGACTATATATCATAGATGAAAGTTACAAAATTGTTATCAAAATTTACTATCACAATGTTGCAGAATCTGCAGTCTGTGAGGTTTTAAAAATCGTGTTAAGGAACTTGAATTATTTACAATTTATATAGAATAAGGATGAAGATCGATGTTATATATTTATTTAACTCCTCCATCTCTTCTTGACTTAGCATCTCTTATTGTGGTAGCGGTACTTATCATCTCTTATTGTGGAATCATTCATTTTTCTAGCTTATTTTAAAACTCCATTTAATAAGGATTTGTCGCATGTGTGACTAGTTTAGATCCAGATAAGCTGGCACATTCATCCCATCCCATCTGGTTCTACACTGTTCGCCTACGCGCTAGCCTAATTGTCATATATTAAAGAAAAATATTTTTTTTATTTTGCTACGCATATGAAGGTTAATGGTATTGGAGTACGAACATTTTGCATATTACGCATGTTTTAATGATACATGATAAAAAGTAATACGTGGTTGTTAAATTTTGCCCAGTGACTTGTACAAGCAATGTCAGGTCAACGCAAATATTTAAAAAATGAAATGATTAAACTTCAACCCTTAACCGTCTGATTTTTTTTTTGGATTTGATCACAAGCGTACCATAGTTTACCCTGCTCTTTACTTGTAAACTTATGAAAACAACTGTCATTTGCTAATGAATAAAATTAAAACAAGTTACAATAAAAAGTGATTTTGCGATAAAATCATTGCGGAATTGAATGCTTTAACTATCCAGTTAATATGATTTCGGTTTATAGTTAAAATTTAACTGTTTTATAACAGTGGAGGGTTAATTTTGTAGTCTTCATAGTCACGGGGTTTCAGGAATCTTCAGTACCGTAATGGTGAATTAGTCACGTGACTACCAATATGGCGGCGGTCAATTTATCAATTCTGGGATTGTCTATACATTCATGACCCATTGATTTAAAGAGACCCTGCCTTGACATTATAGGATTTCAAACAAAAAATCAAACTAATTTGGTTGCAGAGCCTCCTGTGATGCAGCCATTTAACGTGCCTAACATAACCAAAGAAGGTGAGCTGACAAACATAGCCTGTGTCTTTGTGGGTGGACGTCCTTCCGCCCGTGTCTTTCTCCGTATTGGTGGAGAAGAGATACTGGAAAACGTTATGTATAGAAACCACACTGATACTGAATCGCCCCTGACCTCTGCTACGTTGACAAAGTTTAGAAAGGAGTGGAACAATCACCGTGTGTCTTGTTGTAGATCTAACCCACACTACACCAATAAAACCCTCTGCTCAGAAAGTAATCCAGTTCAACATTTATGTAAGCAATGTTTGTCACTTTTCTAAAGTTGAACAGTCATTTCGTCCTTTAATTTA
Source organism: Corbicula japonica (assembly GCA_038501625.1). Taxonomy (NCBI): domain Eukaryota; kingdom Metazoa; phylum Mollusca; class Bivalvia; order Venerida; family Cyrenidae; genus Corbicula; species Corbicula japonica. Next base: position 396,188 of record JAZAYU010000395.1, on the reverse strand, counting down.
TAAAGTGCCACTACATTATTTTATTTCGAATCTCATAACTCATAATAAACACTGTTTGAGAAATGCTTTGTTACTGTGGGGAATTTCAACTGAATCAGTATTTTGAACTAAATCGGTTTATCATTGATAAAACTTGCAAAAAAATTGGTACCGAAAACAGATTTAAAGGTTTAGCTGTTATTCAAATATTGCGTTCATTGAAATCTATAACATTGTTACAAGCTCAAGAAAAGCAAACCACTTGAGATGTTCGCCCGCGGGATATCGCTTTCAACTTTTAGATCAAGGAAGATTGTTTTCTTTTTTCTTAAGTATTTGCTGCTAAAATGTTTAACTGATTCTAAAATACGTATTCTTGCATTTTCAGTTCCACCAGAATCCATTACAATTACACCGACTACATACCGAATCGAGGACCAGGACTTTTATCTAGTCCGGTCAAATTGTACAATACACAATGCACATCCTGCATGCAAACCGCATTGGATCGTGCCGAATAATTTGATTTTTGAAGAAAACTTCATTATAAATAAGTCTACTGGTGATCCGGATGGAGGCACTGATTCTTTGTGGGAGGCATCCTTTAATGTCAGCCCAGTTCATTCTGGGCAGCTGGTTGTCTGCAGAGCTCTTTGTAGAGATTTTAATGTCACAGCTCAAGGATCGTTTGTCATCAGTATTCCAGGTAGTATTTCCTTTTCTGCTTCATGACTTATTTTGAACACGCACACTCACTTTCACACACTAACATCAATCTTTTTTTTTCATTTATAACATTGTACATCAAACAAATCAGGTTCATTAGACGGTTAAACAAGCTTATTGTAATTCCAAGATTTACAGTAACAACCGGTTATTCGTTTAACAGACATATAGAAACAAACAAAACACAGAAATGTAAAGCAAATTCGGTATGTACTGGTATCGTAAAAGGATTAGAGCACCTTGATTTATATTTGCAAGCATACAATTGTGGGAATGAAAGAAAATTATCGATTTTTTTACGTTATTTTTTTCAAATATCCCTAGAAACCTTAAAAACGGTTACGTCCCAGCCCCCGGTTGTGCAACCAGTGAGGAAAGCATGTACATTCAAATGTTATTGTGTGGGAATAAAACTATTTGACACCAGCCTATTCTAGAACAGGTGTGTGAAGTTGGCTATGACATCGAAGATCGAAGATCGAAATTCAATATCGAGCTGAATATCGAGCCAGCTCTAAGATCGAAATTCAGATAAAAGTGAATTTCGAGCTGGGATGAATATCGAGCCAGCTCTGAGATCGATATTCAAACAAAACCCTGCGAATATCGAGCTGGGGTGAATTTCTAGCCAGCTCTGAGATCGAAATTCAGATAAAAGTGAATTTCGAGCTGGGATGAATATCGAGCCAGTTCTGAGATCGATATTCAAACAAAACTCTGCAAATATCGAGCTGGGGTGAATATCGAGCCAGCTCTGAGATCGAAATTCAGATAAAAGTGAATTTCGAGCTGGGATGAATATCGAGTCAGGTCTGAGATCGATATTCAAACAAAACCCTGCGAATATCGAGCTGGGGGTGAATATCGAGCCAGCTCTGAGATCGAAATTCAGATAAAAGTGAATTTCGAGCTGGGATGAATATCGAGCCAGCTCTGAGATCGATATTCAAACAAAACCCTGCGAATTTCGAGCAGGGGTGAATATCGAGCCAGCTCTGAGATCGAAATTCAGATAAAAGTGAATTTCGAGCTGGGATGAATATCGAGCCAGCTCTGAGATCGAAATTCAAATAAAAGTGAATTTCGAGCTGGACTGAATATCAAGCCAGCTCTGAGATCGATATTCAGATAAAAGTGAATTTCGAGCTAAGTTGAATATCGAGCCAGCTCTGACATCGATATTCAAACAAACCGCGCGAATTTCGAGCTGGACTGATTATTTAGCCATCTCTTAGATCGAAATTCAAATGAAAGTGAATTTCGAGCTGGGCTGAATATCAAGCCAGCTCTGAGATCGAAATTAAGATAAAAGTGAATTTCGAGCTAATTTGAATATCGAGCCAGCTCTCACATCGATATTGAAACAAACCGCGCGAATTTCGAGCTGGACTAAATATCGATCCAGCTCTGAGATGGAAATTACAACAAAAAAGTGATTTTCGAGCTGGGATGAATATCGAGTCAGCTCTGAGATCGATATTCAAACAAACGGCGCGAATTTCGAGCTGGACTGTATATTGAGCCAGCTCTGAAATCGATATTCAAACTCACCGTGCGAATTTCGAGCTGGGTTGAATATCGAGCCAGCTTTGAGATCGATATTTAAACAGACCATGCGAACATCGGGCTGAAGTGAATATTAAGCCAGCTCTGAGATCGATATTCAGATGTTCTTTTGAGTAAATGAAAGTACATTGTCCAGGTTTCACTGAAGCATTTATAGGGCAAAACTTGTTGTCAACTTTTATTCAAACTGGTTATTCAAACTTATTTTCTGGACTAAGCAAGTTAAGAGGTAATAGTCAGAAGTGATTCGAAATAGACCATGTTTGGTGATCCAGAATATAAGTTATAAGTTATTGTAAAAAGGGTCATGAAAGTATACTATGCAGGAGCTGAGAATTCAAAACTAGTTTGTAAATCAAGTTGGTAAAATTAATTGTTTCTGCGTCAGAAATTGAGTTACATTTTGTTGGAGAAATTTGGTTGAAAAAGGTTGGGATGCCAACTACTTGTATATTTTCGTCTGTACACGATGAATCAAAAATCCTTTATTTGAGAAAGGTTTCGGCCGTGCAGTGATTTATTGCTTTGGTCTACTGTGTAAAAATGTGGCCGAGTTGAACGTTTCTTTGATTTTTTTTTCAGGAGATGTTAATAGCTTGAAATTTGTGTTAAGCAAAGCTATATTATAAAAGTAACAATCTTACCGCAAATGTAACAAAGTCACTAATGCTTAAAGTAACAAAAGCTGTGCTAAATGTAACAGTTGCTGTTGCTTAAGACAAAAGTAATATAATACTATTATATTTCTTGTACTACTTATTATTTGAATACCGCTTATCACCAACGTGGAAAATGTATTTTATTTCAGATAAATTAATTTCGGATACGATTTCGATGTTTTTGTTGCAATAACAAAGATACTTTTAAGATGTACCTGTTCGCGTTTGAGCTTTAGTCAGGGGTGGATCCGGAGGGGGTTTATTTGGGGTTGCATGAACCCCCTTTATGGACAGCAGTATTTAATTTACATGGACAATTTAAGTATAGAGACATAAAGATATAAAACAATTAGATAACTTCCTATGTACATGTAAATAATACAATATTACTTTAGGCGTTTAACAATGAAATACCATTTAATATTAAATTAAATATATTCTTATAACATACTGGAAAATACCGACGGAAAGTCAACTTCCTAAATAACAAAATATATATCAACTGGTTTTTATTTCTGTCTTTAATCTCGAAACCCCTTCTCCCATGTGTATTTGTTCTCCAACTCTCTTAAACTTTCTAACAATGTTGTTGCTTTCACTTGGAAAGAGAGTATATACATATTCTTGATAAACGTTTTAAATATAAATAGAAACTGGGAAAACTGTGTTTAATCCTTAAAACAGTTTTCGCACAGAGTTTGTTAAGGGCTTACTTGTAATGGAATGAGGGCCAAAGTTTTATTAAATCTTAGTTTGCTACATATGACTGTCAAATACTACTATTTAACATTTGAAACACGGTTTTATTAATTTAGTGCGTTGTGTCGATTTTCATAATCATGACAATTGTTCAAGTCCTTGGGTTCCGTTTTCCTTTAGTAATTTTTTTCAGTGCATCAAAACGCAAACATGATCGTGATGAAAGAATAGAGTAGGGGAGAGAAAGCAATTCTTTTTCCAGATATTGTTGTGGTTCTTGCACAGTTTATATCATCATTCTATTAACATCTAAAAGGAAACTTTCTTTGCACTTCTGTCATAGATACGGCTCGAGGGGAATTGTGTTTTGGGAGTATATAATTCCAAGATGACATATACAATAATTTCAAGAGTGTTACATTTACGACAAGGCACTGTTACATTTGTCACAAGCAAACTCCACTTCTACATTTATTACAGATAGCACAACTGACTTCGTTAAATTTGCGGATTTGTGTTGCTTTTGGCGCTTAATGTTACAGTTAGTACAAAAACTGTTAGTTTTAACGTTCTCCGAAACATTAATTGGCGATGTTACATGTAGCGGTGTTACACCCGTGTTTTTGAAGTTTGCATTGATTTCAAAATTCGTTGAAAATGCAGCATTTTCTTATCCTTACAAACCTTTATTAAATAAAACTCTCAGTAAAACAGTGCGTCAAATTAGGACTAAAGTGTGATTACTGTAGTCCAGTCCCACACCCGACATGCAGCAATTTTGTTTGGGATAAATTAACCAAATCAAAACAAAACTGGTGATATACCTAAACATTAAGCCATCTGCCGAATAACGTAAAAATACGGTGAGGTACGAACCATGTAAGCGACATGTATCTAAATATTCTATATTGGAGCTATGTTTATATCCGGTAAAAATACACATGTATCGCACAAACTTACGCCAACGAACGTAACGCGTTTTTGACATACAGTACACAAGACAAACAAGCCTAATATATTCTATATGCCGGAGAACCTTTACTAACTCAAAGAGTAAAGCATGGTTTATTCAACCTAAATCTCGATCTCAGAGCTGTCTCGATATTCAACCCAGCTCGAAATTCACATTTATCTGAGTTTCGATCGCAGAGCTGGTTCGATATTCAGTTCAGAACGAAAGTCGCGTGGTTTGTCTGAATATTGATGTCAGAGTTGGCTCGATATTCATCCCAGCTCGAAATAAACTTTTATCTGAATTTCGATCTAGCTCGATATTCACCTTTATCTGAATTTCGATCTCAGAGCTGGCTCGATATTCACCCCAGCTCGATTTTCGCAGGGTTTTGTTTGAATATCGATCTCAGAGCTGGCACTTTTATCTAAATTTTTATCTCAGTGGTGGCTCGATATTCAGTCCAGCTCGAAATTCGCAGGGTTTTGATTGAATATCGATCTAACAGCTGGCTCGATATTCATCCTAGCTCGAAATTCACTTTTATCTGAATTTCGATCTCAGAGCTGGCTCGATATTTACCCCAGCCCGATATTCGCAGGGTTTTGTTTGAATATCGATCTCAGAGCTGGCTCGATACTCATCCCAGCTCGAAATTCACTTTTATCTGAATTTCGATCTCAGAGCTGGCTCGATATTCACCCCAGCTCGATATTCGCAGGGTTTTGTTTGAATATCGATCTCAGAGCTGGCTCGATTTTCATCCAGCTCGAAATTCACTTTTATCTGAATTTTGATCTCATAGCTGGCTCGATATTCACCCCCAGCTCGATATTGGCAGAGTTTTGTTTGAATATCGATTCGCAGCTGGCTCGATATTCATCCCATCTCGAAATTAACTTTAATCTGAATTCCGATCACAGTGGTGGCTCGATATTCAGTCCAGCTCGAAATTCGCAGGGTTTTGTTTGAATATCGATCTCAGAGCTGGCTCGATATTCATCCCAGCTCAAAATTCACTTTTATCTAAATTTCGATCTCAGAGCTGGCTCGATATTCACCCCAGCTCGATATTCGCAGGGTTTTGTTTGAATATCGATCTCAGAGCTGGCTCGATATTCAGTTCAGCTCGAAATTCGCGCGGTTTGTTTGAATATCGATCTCAGAGCTGGCTCGATATTTACCCAAGCTCGAAATTCACTTTCATCTGAATTTCTGAATTTCGATCTCAGAACTGGCTCGATATTCACCCCAGCTCAAATTTCGCAGGGTTTCGTTTGAATATCGATCTCAGAGCTGGCTCGATATTCATCCCAGGTCGAAATTCACTTTTATCTGAATTTCGATCTCAGAGCTGGCTCGATATTCATCCCAGCTCGATATTCGCAGGGTTTTGTTTGAATATCGATCTCAGAGCTGGCTCGATATTCATTCCAGCTCGAAATTCACTTTAATATGAATTTCGATCTCAGAGCTGGCTCGATATTCAACCCAGCTCGAAATTTGCAGGGTTTTGTTTGAATATCGATCTCAGAGCTGGCTCGATATTCATCCCAGCTCGAAATTCACTTTTATCTGAATTTCGATCTCAGAGCTGGCTCGATATTCACCCCCAGCTCGATATTCGCAGGGTTTTGTTTGAATATCGATCTCAGAGCTGGCTCGATATTCATCCCAGCTCGAAATTCACTTTTATTTGAATTTCGATCTCCGTATTGACTCGATATTCATCCCAGCTCGAAATTCGCAGGGTATTGTTTGAATATCGATCTCAGATCTGGCTCAATATTGATCCCAGCTCGAAATTCATTTTCATCTGAATTTCGATCTCAGAGCTGGCTCGATATTCACACCAGCTCAATATTCGCAGGGTTTTGTTTGAATATCGATCTCAGAGCTGGCTCGATATTCATCCTTGCTCGAAAATCATTTTTATCTGAATTTCGATCTCAGTGTTGACTCGATATTCATCCTAGCTCGAAATTCGCAGGGTATTGTTTGAATATCGATCTCAGATCTGGCTCGATATTCATCCCAGCTCGAAATTCACTTTCATCTGAATTTCGATCTCAGAGCTGGCTCGATATTCACACCAGCTCGGAATTCGCAGGGTTTTGTTTGAATATCGATCTTAGAGCTGGCTCGATATTCATCCTTGCTCGAATTTCACTTTTATCTGAAGTTCGATCTCAGAGCTGGCTCGATATTCAACCTAGCTCGATATTCGCAGGGTTTTGTTTGAATATCGATCACAGAGCTGGCTCGATATTCATCCCAGCTCGAAATTCACTTTTATCTGAATTTCGATCTCAGAGCTGGCTCTATATTCACCCCAGCTCGATATTCGCAGGGTTTTGTTTGAATATCGATCTCAGAGTTGGCTCGATATTCATCCCAGCTCGAAATTCACTTTTATCTGAATTTCGATCTCAGAGCTGGCTCGATATTCACCCCAGCTCGATATTCAAAGGGTTTTGTTTGAATATCGATCTCAGAGCTGGCTCGATATTCAACCCAGCTCGAAATTCACTTTTATCTGAATTTCGATCTCAGAGCTGGCTCGATATTCATCCCAGCTCGTAATTCACTTTTATCTGAATTTCGATCTCAGAGCTGGCTCGATATTCACCCCCAGCTCGATATTCGCAGGGTTTTGTTTGAATATCGATCTCAGAGCTGGCTCGATATTCATCCCAGCTCGAAATTCACTTTTATTTGAATTTCGATCTCTGTATTGACTCGATATTCATCCCAGCTCGAAATTCGCAGGGTATTGTTTGAATATCGATCTCAGATCTGGCTCAATATTCATCCCAGCTCGAAATTCATTTTCATCTGAATTTCGATCTCAGAGCTGGCTCGATATTCACACCAGCTCAATATTCGCAGGGTTTTGTTTGAATATCGATCTCAGAGCTGGCTCGATATTCATCCTTGCTCGAAATTCATTTTTATCTGAATTTCGATCTCAGTGTTGACTCGATATTCATCCTAGCTCGAAATTCGCAGGGTATTGTTTGAATATCGATCTCAGATCTGGCTTGATATTCATACCAGCTCGAAATTCACTTTCATCTGAATTTCGATCTCAGAGCTGGCTCGATATTCACACCAGCTCGGAATTCGCAGGGTTTTGTTTGAATATCGATCTTAGAGCTGGCTCGATATTCATCCTTGCTCGAATTTCACTTTTATCTGAAGTTCGATCTCAGAGCTGGCTCGATATTCACCCTAGCTCGATATTCGCAGGGTTTTGTTTGAATATCGATCACAGAGCTGGCTCGATATTCATCCCAGCTCGAAATTCACTTTTATCTGAATTTCGATCTCAGAGCTGGCTCGATATTCACCCCAGCTCGATATTCGCAGGGTTTTGTTTGAATATCGATCTCAGAGTTGGCTCGATATTCATCCCAGGTCGAAATTCACTTTTATCTGAATTTCGATCTCAGAGCTGGCTCGATATTCACCCCAGCTCGATATTCACAGGGTTTTGTTTGAATATCGATCTCAGAGCTGGCTCGATATTCAACCCAGCTCGAAATTCACTTTTATCTGAATTTCGATCTCAGAGCTGGCTCGATAATCAGCTCGATATTGAATTTCGATCTTCGATCTTCGATGTCATAGCCAAATTCACACACCTTTCTAGAACAGTAAGTCGAAAACTATCGATGTCAAACAAAACGATCTCGGCTTGACTAGTGGCTGTTGTTGTATTGCTGTTGATGTTTTCTAGTCGCTATCCATTTGTCAGTGTCAAGCAAATCAATTACATTAGGCGATATTTTTCTTATCCGCTAAGTCCGCAATTTCAATCCCGGCCTACAATCCTTCAACGACCACGCCTTAAAATACAGAGCTAAATATAATTAAAATGAGTTTGGAGACCCAGCTAACGTGTTGAAATCAGAAACTGTATACAGCACAGACTAATACAAAAAGCCGCTGGGGAACAAGCAGCTGTTCTTTTTTTCAGAGGGAGAGGGACATAAAAGAACTGTGGAGAAACCCGAGGGCAGTGCTCCGTCGTGGATAGCGCCTGTGGTTGTTGCTGTCAGTTTGGTGGCTATAGTTGTCGTCGCTGTAGCTGTAATTGTTGTGCGAAGAATGAAAAACGGTAGGTGGTAACTATTATGAGTACAGGATAGTTCAAGTAAATCCTTGTATAATTATGGGGAAAAAAATACTTTGCATTTTTTAAAAAGTGAATAAAGATAACACAGTGTATTAATCTACACGTTTCCAGGACCGCATGCACTATGAGGTGTATCGGTTTACTTTCCGCCTGACAATTCCATACAAGAACCATATAAACATCGACTATTTTCGTAGTTTCGCGGATCTTTTTAGTTGTTTAAGCAACAGTGCCGCAACAACGACCATTGTCGCAGATTAGTCAATTTTCATCTTAATGTTTAATCATTATTTCAGAAGAATTTATATCTTTGTGAACAGCAAATACTCACTCATTGTTGAAATGTATTTTTGTCTTGTCTCACTTTCTAGATAAAGCTGTCATTACTGAGAACGAAGCCTACGAACCTTTGTAAGTTTTATAATAAGAATTTATTTAAATTTCGCTCAATGAAAATACTGTTCAAAAGACTATTCTTATTACAAATAGTGTAAATTACTGTAAAAGGAACATACTGTATGTAATGCTTTTCGAAAACATTAGTAAGAATATTCCCGATGCGTTGTTTGTCCGAGCACTAGCTCGGTAAAAATGTCTTTTTACATGCTAAAAAAATCAAAAACATGAAACTTCATATTAGACTATTCTTTCAAAATCAGGTCCCAAGGTTTAAAACTTAGAATGAAAACCAGTCTCTAATCTCAAGCATCTGATTGGCTGAAATGGAGACTGCTCACCATTGCAGTCAATCTGATGCTTTAGATTTGAGACTGGTTTCCAAACTCAGTTTTATAATATTTAGCACTGATTATCGAGCTAGGTGAATTGTGAAAAATGAATGTGTTTTAAACTAATGTTTAGTTTCTCAGGCCATTCAATTTTGTAAAACTTATGTGAGGGAGATCGGATTTTTTTATACCCTCAATTTTTTCATGATTTTGCACTTAAATTGAGGTTTCATATACCCAAATATTCGTATAAATACAGTTTTAATGATCAACGGCACTAGATATATTAAAGTTACCATCTGTATAAAGATGGTGTTTATTAAATGAGTTGCAGAGTATTATATAGGTTACGTGCGACTATTAAATAGGTTGGACACGAAGTTCGTCATCATCATAATCTTCATCATCATCATCATCATTATCATGACGACAATCATCACCAGTATCATCTTCTTCTTCTTCCTCAAAATTAAGACGACCAACATCATCATGGAACCGTTATCATAATCATCATCGTCATCATTTTTTTTGTAGACGTCATCACCATCTTTGTCATCTTTATCTTCCAATCTGTTCCATACCCAAATGAACACCATCAAAATCGATTCACTCCTTAAGTAGTATTCATTTCTTATAACCCAATTAGAACAACTAATCAGATGACGTGTTCTGTCCTGTCATTCTCTTGTCATGTTTTGTGAATACAGCGATGCAGTGAGGACGACTAAACCACAACGGGGAAATGACGAGAGCGTACCTTTGCAACAAGAGGTGTTGTATTCTCAGGTTAACAAACCGAAAGCGTCTGATGATCTTGTTACATTGAATCCCCAGGTATGAAAAGATCAATTATACATTAAACAACTTTGTGATATATGGGACAGGGAAATAAACTATATTATTTATTATTATTAATACCTCATGTTGTCATATTACCTGAGAGTATACAATAAAAGTTGAAAGTTGAAATAAATACGTTCATAAGCGATATCCAGTTATTAAACAAATTACAAATAAATTTGCAACAAAATTGGGGTTATGAATGGGAAATTTTACAATCTGGTATTCCAAAATCCTATACTGATATTTTAGAGACCAATATGTCTGCCGACGAACGATCTACGATGTCAATATCTTTCTTAAAACTTTTAGATGTTAAAGGAAAATTTATAAAATACAACAAACTGCGGTCAAAATTAATAATAACTCAGTTTTATTGCTTAAATAACCAATCCAAATTACATACAGAGAGAAGGTGGGAGGAACGTCTCAACCTTGAGCCAAATTTAAACTGGCAGGATATCTGGAAGAACTGTTTAGATTCATATGCTTCCACAAAGGCAAACACTTTTCAATGGAAATTTCTTCACAAGGCGATTTTTACTGAACATAGGTTAAATTTAATGGGCCCGTCGAATGGTCTCTGCACTTTATGCAAAACACATCGCGAAAACCTAATACATTTATTCTTTGACTGTGAAAAAGTCAAACCTTTCTGGAAAGAATCTTATCGTGTTATTAACAGGGCATTTCGCGGCATAGGACTCGCATCTGTAACATGTTCTGTACAAAACATAGCGCTTGGATACAATCCGCATAAGTTTTCAAACGTTATAAATACACTTATATTCGAAACCAAATGGTAAATATGAAAATATAGAAATGATATGAAATTCTCAATCCGTCCCTTGAAAATACAGTCTTTCATGTTTTTCTTCAAAAAGGATCTTAAAAATTTTTTTTCGCAATAGCGTCGCGGGGAAGAATCCAGTGAATTATTCCAATGTATCAAAGAGGGCATATAATTTTGCAATACAGTTTTTGTGTCGCCCTTTCGAAAATATGGCGATACATAGGGACCGCTTTGTCCGTCCGCCGTCGGTCCGTCACGAAAACTTAACGTTGGCTATAACTTTCTTAATATTTCTTTATCAAATTACCAAATTATATTGCTTATGACAACACGCTCGAGATGATGCCAAATTCTCAAGGTCAAGGTCTCATTTGATGGAGTTATGCCCCTCTTTGTACTTGGATTTTTACACGAAAACTTAACGTTGGCAATAATTTTGTCATTTCTTAATATTTTTTCATCAAACTTTCAAATTATATTGCTTATGACAACAAGCTCGAGATGATGCCAAATTCTCAAGGTCAAGGTCACATTTGATGGAGTTATGCCCCTTGTTGTAGTTGAATTTTTACACGAAAACTTAGCATCAGAGGGCGATACAAGTGTTCAACTGAACACCCATCTAGTTCTTTCAACATTCATATAACTAATGCTAGAAAGTTTGCTACACAAATTCTCACTGCTTTGTTCTTACTATTTCGTTTTGAGTATTTGTTAATAATATATGATCCATTTCGTTTCTAAAATGAAAATGAATGACTGACTGACTGACTGACTAACTGACTGACTGACTGACTGACTGACTGACTGACTGACTGACTGACTGACTGACTGACTGACTGACTGACTGACTGACTGACTGACTGACTGAATGAATGAATGAATGAATGAATTTAACAAAATTGAATTATATTTGAATTCGAATTTCATTTAAACTGAACGAAATGAATGAAACTGATATTTATTGTTATTTGATATTAGCAACGTTTGTATATTATTATCTGTGTAATGTTTAATAAATGGGGTTACCCGTTAAGGGGCCCGGGAAAAAAAAGATCAATTATACTTCATTGTGGTTTTAGTCTTGGAATTTCAGAATCTCTCATGTGACCAGCGGTCCAATGGTTAACATCCATGTGAAGCTGGGGTTGGGTTCCTAATCCTGTCCGGATATAGGTACAACCATGTAGTTGGATGGACAAACATTCCTTTTTATAGTAGTTTTAAATTCGTAAGTCGATCTATCTCAGAGAAATCTACGAAATAAGTACCCAGCAAATATCAATTATCTCACAGTATACAACAACTCACGTGACCCATTTTGAAGAATGTAACTGTCTATTTAGACCCACGTCAATCTGAAGATATTTTGACTGGTTCACGCTCTTACAAATGAAAAAAAAACTTCGCAAATAAGTTTCTCCATCACACTTTTGCCTGACCAGAGGTCTATTTGGCCCAGATTATTAAATGGCATATGAAAAAAATTAAAGTTCACACAAAAGTGAAAAAAACAGTGCGCCGGTTTCAATGTCAGAACTCTGTTGACTGATAAATGATTCCTACTTTTCCTCCTGGATATGAACAGTACAAACACAGTTTTAACATGTCAGTTAACCTCTTGTCAATTGGTACTAGCTATGATTGCCAGCTTTTTCAAATCTATTCATGTTTACTATAGTTAATAAAGGGGAGGCTAGGTATTATGACTGAAAGACAGTCTACGTTAATTCTAATACAGCATTAATCAGACATCGCAATCGTTCCACTGTTTTCAGCCTGCAGGAGAACCACAGCTGGTGTATGCCGAGCTCGCTGTAGGGCCACCTAGTCAACAGAAAACATCCACGTCTACAGTAAGAAGAGATTCTCCCACCGAATACGTGGGTATTGACTTCGCCAAGACAGCAGAACAGCAGTCCGTGGAGAAAGAAACCGTGTACGCCAACCAGTGATATCAGACGTTAAACAGTTAAATGAGACGTTAACGTTAACAGTGATATGAGACGCTGACGTAGACTAGCAACTAGTCTGAAATACATTTGTTTTGTCACTTAATTTATTATTTATACATTATAACAGACTTTTTTACAGGGTGTCGCTACTCGTACTTGTACCCGTACTTGTACTTACTCGAGTTCCAACTTTTAAGTACTCAGCAGGACTCGGTGCTTATCTTAAATGACGAGTACAAGTACTCGTACTTACTCAAGTACTGAAGAAAATTGGTCAGTACTTATGAGTATTTTACAAGTTTTACAATTTTTTACAAGTACAATTTTTACTATACGAGTACTTTCACACTTCAATGAAATAATACGAAATTAAATAAAACGTAACATCATGAAGTGTTTATATATCATGGGAATGTTGAGAAATAATTCATTAATATCACATTATCAGGCAGGGTAATTTAATAATCTTTTTCATGCTGTTTTGTATTTACTTGTTGTTGTTTTAAATATTTTTTCATACATTATAAACAAGTGTGTTTTGTTGGTGGTGAATTAAAAACAATTATATAATCACTATTTGGTATAACGATTTATTCCAGTCCAACAGCAATCCAATATACTGTTCACCAATCACAAATACTGTTTAGTGTTCACTATCAATACTGTTTATTGACTGAACTGTCAAATGGGCACTGATACAAGATTAACAATTCCAAAATATAATATGATATTACACCTGTTTAAATAGTTCATATGAAAGTGTGCAGTTTACTACGAACAATGAACAAGATTTGTGATTAGTAAACAGTATTTGTGATAAGTAAACAGTATTTCTGATAAGTTAACAGTATTAATGATTAGTGAACACTATTTGTTGTCGGTCATCCTGATGACCGACATATTATAATGGACCAAACTTGAACTTTGAAGGGTAACACCGGTTAACAGCGGCACCGGACGTGGTCACTTTAGACAAAGCCGCCCGTCTAGAGCTTGGGAATGCTATTCCGTTCCCCCTATTTGCAAGAAAAGTCTTCAAAATGTTGATGAAACAATATCTGGACGTTGTAGTAACATCAAATCAGAAATTGAGCCGATATATAACGACATGTTAAATTATATAAACATACGTGTGTTGTATTTTCTACAGGGTGTAGAAAAAATGTTATGCGTCTTTTTTAAGAAAGTCACGTGATGAAAACCTTCATAGCAAAATATTATTTGTGTATAAATTGAACTGTTACGTTATTTGATTCAAACAACTGTTCAGGATGATCCCATATATGAAATAGATTCAATCCGTTATATTGATTTTGTTGGTCAAAAGCAAGACATCGTTTATGTTTTTCTTAGAGACTAATGAATATCCGGGCGTGCTCGATTGGGCTGTCGGAACTGTGCCAGAATCAAATTCCGACTCTTCCACAGAATCTGCTTGACTGTTTCACTGCGCATGTCTGTACTTTCAGCAGACAGCGACAGTAGTAAACCAATTTTGTCTGGCGATTATAGTCGCCAGAGAATCCTTAGCGAGCTTCAGTTTTCTTTCCTCGAGGTTTAAAATAGGCGGTATTCCCCAAGCTTGCAAGTAAAGTACATACTGCTGCTGGAGATTAACAACACCAGTTGGTGTTAGATTTAAAAATACAACGAACTCGGAGTCATAATACAAGATGTATGTTTACCGTTATCACAGCAGAGTTGCTGATAGCAATTTGATGCCACTTAAATGTCGGTCACTGATTTATTGCCATTCATATGTTTGGAATGCATATTATGATGAGATCTGTATCTGTATTGTTACGACGCTTGTAACCACTGCTGGCGTAGTGCGTCGGGGGTTTAAATGTTAACCATTCGAGTTGCACAAATACTGCACACTGTTTGCCATATCCTGTCGTTCAGGGCGACGTTTACACCTTCTAGATGCTGGTTTAATACAGTATAAGCTGTACCTCTTCTTTTCTTTTTTACAAATGGTTTATATTTAATCTTTAATCAAGTGTTATGTTGAATTATTGTAAAGAGCAATAGGCTTAGTTGATAAGAAGCTGGAGAATTTTTTTAAAAATAGATACAGAGAACAGGCTTGACGTTATCCAGAAGCCAATCAGAGGCCTCTAGTTTTTTGGTTTACAACAGTCGTTTATTTTCTGATAACGACAGAGAAAGAGTCTAAGAATCTGCCAAACGAGTGAGATTGGATGTCGGAACAGAATCATGATAGTTTTTTACAAAAGTGTTACATAATTGCATGTTTATTATATCTTTTGAAGTCTAAAGAACTCCTAATGGTCTTAATAAGCCATACTTCATAGTTCAACTAAGTTTTCCTAGTTTTTAGATCAGTCAACAAAAAGCAATATTTATAATTTACTGAAAAATAACACTATTTCTGGTATTTATGTTGGTGAAATTCTTGGCATAGCACTGAAATGTAACCATTATCTTATTTTATGGCAAAAAAACCAGTATCTAAAAATATTTCAGTTTGGTGCAGTATAAAACACTGACCGATTCACACCACCTATTTCGATGGAATGGGTAGAACGCTGCTAGAACACAGTTCCGACGCACTCGATTGGAGTTCTCCCTGTTCTAAATGTCGGAATTTCCAATCGAGCACGCTCCGACTTTTGCGGGAAAGGCTGTCTGTAAACAAAAGTTTACAAAAAGCTAGTCGGTCATTAGCATACACTTTCAACCAAAAATGTATTCCAAAATCTAGAGTTCAACAACAAAATTTCGTCACTGTCCTAGGGTGGGGGGATGAGCAGCCTGACAGGGACTCAAATTATTAAATTTACTATTCTGATCTTCAACAATTTCGTTAGAATGCTGAACTTAAACATGTAATATTGGTGGTTCTCGCACATTTTCCTGTTTTTGTTTGTTAGTTTTAATGATGTCAATTTCAGTGTATGCCATGTTAGATGACGTTATGCGGGTTTCAAAAAAACTCATGTCCATGCATTGACTTTGAAAATTGATGAACACTTCTACCCATGTGTTAATTTTAATAATTTCTTTCTTGTGGTTTAAATCACCAAACATACGGTCGTGAAACAGTAGAGGCTTATAGTAAATGAGGAGATGTTTTAAACAAGCATTTAGGAGGAAACGAATGCTCAGAACTTGCTTAATTGTCAAAATATTGTCTTTGAAAGAGAGATTTTGCTTTTCGCGCTTTCCAGTGCAAATGTTGCGAATGTTCTCAGAAGTTAACGGAAGTTTAGCGAAGTGAGGTAATCATTGTTTAAAGTAAAAAAAAGGGGGGGATCAGCGATTTTGCCATTTGTTTGCGATTTCCAGTGCAAATTTGGTGAATGTTATCAGAAGATACCGGAGGTTTAGCGAATGTGACATGGCCATTGTTTAAAGTAAACATAGGAGATCAGCATGGGCAATATTTTTTATCTAATATCATAAGTGTAGTCAATTGGGCGGCGCTACGCTAAAAGACAGTCATCAATACGACCAATAAGCTGCGGACGAGAGAGATAACCGACTAGGATGGCCACATGAGGTTATGATTACACATTCAGCGTGGAAGCATCAATAATGATTTTGTTTATTGAACTTGTCTGATATCAATTTATAGGATAAATGGCGACACGTTACCTCAGTTACAAGTACTTAGTTAGTCAAGTTTGTTGAAATATAATTTCAATCCATAATTACACACTTTTGCATTTCACGAGCGCACTAATGAAATAACCTGAGATGCTTGAGTTTAAACCTAGTTGGTTTGATGACTACCCATGTCTTCATTAGTTATGAACATTACATTTTATCTTTTATTCGCAATTACTCATTTAGAGGGACATTTATATACATGTATTATGCTCTTTCTCAAAGATTTGCATAAAAGTGCCTCGTTTTGAGCTTGTTGCACAAAAACTGCCATGTTTTTTTAGATCTATCTATTTCCCTGTCCTTTTGATATCCAAGTTGGAGCTCTAATTACGATGCGGTATTTTATGTTTTTGATATGCTTTAAAGTTTTTAACAGGCTCAAGAAACCGAGCCTGTAATATTTTCACATTTTTCGTCTTCGGTGGTTTTCAAAGTGACCTTTTAATCTATTTTAAGAAAACAAAACTTAAACGATTGTTTTGAAATAGAAACTTGGTAACCATTCTATACGTGCTTCTGTATTTTTATCATTTAAACTTTAACTATTTAATTTATGTTACAAAACTTTCGCCGCCATAAAGTTCAAAACTTGCCCTTGAATATATGCATTATTAACGAAATACGAATTGATTTATTTTGATTCCCATATTCCCTCTCAAAACCGTATATATCTATGCGTTCTCTTCTTGGGGTCTATAGTGAACGGTTGGACTCGTCGCAGTTGCAATCCAAATTGAGTTTTACTTGTAAAAGATTTCCGGGGATGCCCGTGACCCCAATGACTGCTTCCCCATACACATGCAATATAACGGATCTGATTTCGGTCTTGGGATACTAAACGATAACATTATTTTGACAAGTACAGTAAGGTAGACAACACAAGCCCTATCATTTCTATGTAAGGGCGATCTACTAGAATATACTGCAAGGAATGCAAAACCAGCCTTTAAAGTAAAGAAAAAGTTGTTTTCAGAACAGTGGCATAACGACAATTTTTATGATGATAGATTAATTTAAATACAAATAGTGCTTCTTGAGTTCCTTTAATAGTATTACAGAAAATCGTTCAAACAAAAACAAAAGATAATAGCAGCATAAAGCTTAAGTGAAAGTAATAAATGCATCAGCATCCTAATTTATTGTTTACTGTCTTTTAACGCTCGTCAACTTCAAGTTTGACGAGATCTGCTGAACCAACTAAAACTACATTTTATGAATGTTGGTAATGAATACTGAATATTATAAGCGTGGCTTTTCTCTCAATGTACAAATAAGTATCAACTGTGGAAAGTTTTCTGGTACCTCTTTGAGCATTCGCGTTAATGTAACATATTCATCAGATTCGCTGGTGCTTAAACAACGTAATTATTTCTACACGTCCTGAAAAAAAATAAATTACGTCTACTAGAGACATGATTATTTATATTGATGCCTTTAGCCCGTACACGTATTCTTTATGTTTCAATAAATCAAACATCAGCCGTTCAACTTTGTTTGCATGCTTTAAAGTAACAGAATTGTACAATGTTTATATGTTCTCTTGTTTATGTTTGTACATACAGAGAAATGTAAATGGAAATAAACTTGAAACATGAAACATCAACTAAATTCACAAATAGTTTGTCAGATACAGTCTGGGTGACTTTGATCGACAGAAAACTGGCCATATCATTGACTTACATTGGTCCAAAAGTAAATACATGAACGAATACATACCTACTTATTCTTTTAATTTATTTGCTAATGACCGACTTGCTTTTTGGAAAGCTAAAACTTGTGGTTGATATTATGGACAACTGTTGCCCTGGAATAAAACGCAATACTACTCAGTGATTGGACAATTGTTTTAAGTTCGCCCGCACTCAAATACACATGTTTACAAATTTAGACGTACTGCGAGTTAAACCACAATCATTCTTTTATTAAACTTCATTTAGTTTGACCAGGGCTAAAAATGGAAACCAGTCTAAGCAGTCATAATGAACAGTCAATATGGATATTTGACTTTTCCCCCTTTTATCATGTAATGTTTACATACCACTCAATATTGCTGATCCGGCTTAAAACAATATTGTTCAGGGAATTTGCGGACCAGTGATAGGTTTGATTGGTAAAAAATGAAAATAAATACATGTATTTTGAAAAGAAAATGATTTTGAGAAAATATCAGGATTTTGTAGTCAATTGAAGACACTTTAAATGAAATTGATAATGAAAAAAAAGTGAAATTTGTTTAAAAAATAGCGATACTGAGCCAATTTAACAGATTACGCAGCAGTGCCGTCCAGTGAACATCACCAGCATCAGGTCCATACAAAATAAAAAATGAGAACAGTTCAATGAATTGAAAAATTGATTTTTAAAAAGATTCGTGAAAGAATATATAAATGAATGGAAGAATAATCGATCGGTTGTTTGGACAGCCAGTCGGTATCAATCAATCAATCAATCAATCAATCAATCAATCAATCAATCAATCGATCGATCGATCGATCGATCGATCGATCGATCGATCGACTGACCAATCAATCTGTCATTCAACTTGGTATTGAATGCCAGCTTGCCGAGTGAAGGCAATATGGATTTGTTCCCGAGAGCCATATTCGACTCGATGGGTTTTGGGTTATATTGACATGCATGTCCGTGACTGTATGCCTTTTCGGTCCACCAGTACCGCTGTAATTTGATTCCAATGCTGCCGGCACAAAATCTGCGTTGTGTTAAGCTTGTTGCATACGGTTATTTCGTGGTCCCAACGTTGGGACTTGCTTTTTGGTCACTATATGTCATTAAATTTTACAGTTTTATTACGATTGTGTCGCTCTATCTTTTGTTATAAGTTGAATAGGTGGACGTAAACAAAATCCCTGAATACAAAGATTAACCAATTGAATCGGGTCAATAAAACATCGTACGTGTTATATCGATTAAATGGTATTTCATTGATCAGGCGACTTACCTTTACCTGCATTGTTTACATAATCGTACGATAGTAGGGTGTATACAAACACTTTTCAACGGAACATATTGAAATTGTAGCCTTCATTGTAAGTTAAATGTACCAGTCAGTTTAACATGTTACACACTAAATTGAATTAAGTGAATACTGGAGTGTTGGGATTATATCTGAAGTAAAGTATGTATAGACTGTTAACATTTATTTTGTCACAGTGTATTGTAATTTTGGTTTAGTGAAGTTTAAGTTAACTCCAACCACGGAAGAAAAGTTCGCTGTCTGCACTAACATAACTTTCGCCAAAGTAACTTGTTTTTCCGTTAAAAATCCCAATACCACATATATATCGAACCCTTTAACTAACAGGAATGCAGCGCAGTTGTACCCCACCCACTGATACGTTTCAATAGTTTTCCAGCTTCAGCGTTGACAGGTAAAGCATTTCGAAGAACTAAAATGTCATTTAATTTAAATCTACCCTTTTCATCAACTGCACATTATAAATA
Organism: Corbicula japonica; assembly: GCA_038501625.1. Taxonomy (NCBI): domain Eukaryota; kingdom Metazoa; phylum Mollusca; class Bivalvia; order Venerida; family Cyrenidae; genus Corbicula; species Corbicula japonica. Next base: position 376,055 of record JAZAYU010000395.1, on the reverse strand, counting down.
GTCCAGCTGGATTCAGCGATCGAACAACTTTACTGCTTACTGTTGTCGTCCAATGATTACGTGTTAATTTAAGGAAGTTTTGGTTTCTCACTTTCAAGATCTAGAACTGCCTGTACTCCGTCCTTCAATTCTCATCCGAAGGTTATGTTCAACCTGTCTGGCACCGCTCAGCACGTAACAGATTTCACATTCTATCTAGAATCTGCCGTCCACATTATTAATAATGTTCATCGTGTCCAAACGGTCCGGTTTCTGTGTTTTAGCACGTCACGACCTGAACAGCAGAAATTTAATATTTTACCAGTAAGCCTGTCCATCCGACGAGAGACATGTAACAACACGGGTTTTACGGGCCCTTTTTGTTTTGTTCTGTCCAGTACAAAGCAGGTTGTCTCGCATAACATTTAAGTCCGACATATCCATACCAACACCTCCTGGCATCAGACATCCTTCTTTTCAGAACGCTTTAGTCGTCAAGCCAAGCCAGTCACTTCTTGCTCAATATGTACAGTCCAACACAACAACACATTAGGTACAGCCCTAACGTGCCATGTACCAGTCCAGGTGCCTACAAGTTTATATTGCGCTGCTTATCGCGTCTAACTAAACAACTATTTAAATTCTTGCTGTTTATGTCAAGCTCCATCCCAACCAGCACAACCGTGACGCCCACTAATCAGGAGTTGCGTCCATCTCACCAATCGCATTCGCCCGCTCGAGTTCTCCTGGTGGAAATCTTGACCAAGAGGACACACGTATTGTTTTTGCTAATCTTCTCTATACATTATTAATAAGGCTACAATCATTAAGTAACGGTTTCATGCACATGTTATTGTTTATGATTAATAAAATATTTAATGCAATCTATGAACATTGATGTCAAAGTTTTACCAGAAAATTGTGACTTTTTTCTGCAACTATTTTAAAACAGTGAACATGCAAATGCCTTTAGTTTTTACACACAGCTAGTCGTCACCGTTCCATTTAGATGCAAGGAGAATTTTACAGACGTTATTAATTTTGACATACATTACTTTTAAAAACAATTGATCAAACAGCAAGTTTTGATTAAGGGGAGACAATCAGAGCAAAGATTAAACTAGGTAAAAATTCAAAAAAAATATAATTTTACGATAAAATACCCATTGACAGGTTGATTTAGTGAAGATATGTTTTTATCTTAGGATGTTTTAACGTTTGAACGCTAAGTTTAGTCTAGTGAATGCCCTAATTACATAGCACAAGTTAAAAAAAGAAACCCGTTTGCGTCAGAACTCTGAAATTCACGGACAACTAACACTTAAATTCTACGTACCCAGTAAATGATAAGCTAGTACACTGTAGAGATCTGTCAAATTACCTTTCGGGGTTTTAAGATATTTGCTGCTTTATTTAAAATCCTAACCATGATTATTTTGACAGATGACCGTAACACATTGTAGATAAGTGTTGACCGAAACTAGTCTCCAATTCAGCCAATTAGATGCTTGAGATTTGGGACTGGTCTCTTAGTTAATTTAATGATATTTGACCCTGGTTTTCTTTTTCGCAGTATCTAGTGTGTCAGTGTGAAGTTAATATTTCCGGCTGACAAAGCAATGTAATCGGATACGGCTTCGAGCGTCAGACATTTTCACAATCAATCGACGATAAGGAGGAAGAGTGATCACCATGGATCCTGTTAGAAGCCTGCATAGCTTCCTGGTCTACTGGTACCTACAGTGGGAACTGAACACATCTCTCTATATGCTGGAACCAGCCGAGAAGGCCATCATCAGTATCCTTTGTAACTTGTTTAAACTTAAACAAGAAATATCTTTAAAAAAGATAAACGGCGTTGATGGAAAAGATTTATATATACATGTATATAAGAAAGAAAGTAATACAGAGAGGCGAAGCAGACACAGTTTAGTTAGTTTATTTTACTTGTTATAGCAAAAAATTGACGAACCCTCCCTGCCTTCTTATTATGCCCAAGAGATTAAGCGACCGAATCATGACAACTTATAAATTCATTGAAAGTGTCTTTCAAAACAAATGTTGAAGCTGTTGCAACAATTTCATACAGTGATAACAAGTCGATTAAAGAAGCAATGTATTACATTAAGTCTTGATCTACATTTATTCAGTTTCAATAAAATACCTCTTGTAGAGTTAGAACTGAAGATGAATAAATGTCATTGAAATTTAATATAAATAAATAAAAACATCCTGTAACAAGAGCGAAATCTACCAACTTTTACGTAAATTAACTTTTAAAAAAAGTGTCAGTACTGAGTATTGAACCCGGGGCCTCCGCTTTGCGAGGCGAGAGTGTTAGCCACTACAATGAACTTGTATTTTGTACTTGAAATTAACAATCAGTATCAAAGGAACTAGAAAGGAACCAGTAAGAACTAGAAATATCTACACTTCCTTTTCGTTTTACACTGTGTACTGTACGCAAGTTTTTACCTGACACCCAAGAATATTCCATATAAAATTGTATTTCAGCCATCAATATTGACTTAACTGGTTATTTAAATCGTAAATATGTTTTTCTCCAATACAACACCCACTAACAACCAATCCAAATAATCTATTTGATTTTTCCGCTGCATAATAATAAAAATCCCACTAGATACCTCTCCACCCTGCTAGATGCCTCTCTGGTGTAAATAGCTACCAATCGAAATAGTTTATTTCATTTTCCCTCTGCATAATAATAGAATACGAGTATTATTTACAACATTTCATTGGTCGAAAAACTAGGTCAAAAGTGAGCTTAGACAGCTAACGCCGAAAAATAAGTTAATATCGATAAGGGAAATGATGAAAATTTAATCATATAGAAAGATTATCAAATTTTCTCTTGACCCTTCATCGCACGATATGGATTTTTAATAACATTAAAGATAAGTCATGTCAAACTGTTCCCAAGTCAATTATTAAAAGATAACATTTGAAATCGACGACTGTTGTTGACAACTATTCACAAATAAAGAGTTAAGACGATGTCTTTCTAATAAATATAATCAGACAAAAAGTGACTTATTATAACTTTGGGTAAGTATATATAAATGTTGCATAAACTTTGAGAATGACACGCAAGCCGTATGAATGATTAGTTTATTTTCACTCGACTCTATCTTTGTTTTTCCTTAACGAAATATCAGACACTATAGCGGTCGCCATCTTGGGACTTCTGTTATTTGCAGGATTTACCTATTTACCGGGTCACGTGATAATGATGCTTCAGTTCCTGTTCGGAAATAACGCGGAAGTGTCGATTTCTTAGTCAGTCCATCTAGATTGTGTTCGGACAGCACTTTTCTGCCCATAGTCACGGTGTAGAGACATGTCTTAGATGTGTTCTTTATCTATTTTACAACGAACATTATTGATTAATGTGAACGGATTTTCGGATAACAACTAATTATATTTTTCTTTTTGTAATTCCTTATAAAATGTTGATTTTTGTTTGATCTGATCAGTCAATAAAGCTTTATTGTTGATTTTTAACTGGTAAACAACCTGTCTAATATAGATTGTGTAGTTACTAAATAATCATGGGATAATAGCATTTCACTGCTTACCGGTAAAGAGATGATCCCAACCCGCGTTCTCTTTCTTTACATATAAATCTCGGAAGGTCTTTAAAGGGAAAAGTACAACCTCCTCAATTTATACTGTATAATTATACATGCTTTTCACGTGCGAAAGTACTTATAACAGTAATTCTAGCTGTCAAACCAAGGGATGTTATGATGAGGCCCTTTTGATTTTCAACTGCATGTGTCTATAAACGTGGTATATTTATAATATTTTCACAATCAATGTTTACAAATATTTCAACTAACCATTACGCGCATTTCTTTTGCTGTTAAAATTCCCATGCACATGGTTACTTAATAAGTTATTGATTGTCCTGTTCATTATACTATTACGGATTTAGCAGTCGGGCCTCAATTTTAACACCACTAAATAACAGTTGTTTCATAGTTACTCGTCTTTGTTGTTGTTTATTTCTCTATTTATTACATTTGATTATAACTACATTAATATGCATTTTATGTTTGTATTGTCATTGTACTGTTGTGGTAACAATCCTGTTTGTTTGGATTTAAACCAATAAAATGATTTGATTTGATTTTGATTTGATTTTGCTTAACTCATGCATTATCTCTATCAAAACATTGACATCATCTAAAATTACAGATGTCTGTAAAATCATTATTGTTTGGAAACGCTTTTACCATAAAGATAAGTTTTAGATATTTCGTTATGTCAAATATTGATACTGGTATGCGATAAATTAAAGGTGTACCGCTTTAAAATAAACGATTGATTTTACATGGGGAATAAGTCGTTCGGTGTTGTCTACTAAATAGGACATTTTCATAATTTATGATATATTTTATTGAAAATTAAATTAAAATACGATACACAAAAATTGCATTGATTTGAGAAGACTTAGAGAAATGGATATTCATCGTGGATGACAGCAGTGTTTGTCAAGTCTATATAATAAAAAAAATTAAAGTTAAAGGTCATGTATATATAACCATGTTCATTTCGATAATCAAGAGGCTGAATTGTTCAGTGACTTAGATCTCTTATGTCAACTAAATCAACATGCTCTGTTAATTCCAAACTTTAGAAATGGGTCAATGTTCTCATCAGACAAAGTTAATGTTTGGTCGAGTACTGTATAACACATGGCACATCTTTGCCCAAGCCTGCACAATTTTATAAGTTAAAAAGGTATCATATTACCTAAACAAACTCTACATCATATAAATCGCCCTTTCACACTGACTCACCAATGGTTAACAATTTGTAATCGGTAAATTTTCGCAAAAACTTACTGCTTTCAACCAGAAATGATATGCGAGACATGTACACAAATATATCAGTATAACTGATTACCGATAAATTGACAGTCACGTGATACTCTGTTTTATCATAAATAATGGTGTTATTGCACATTTGGAAGAATAGAATATTTTTCAGTCAGTGATACTCGCGAAGTTACTTCAGGATACCAAATATGTAGAACTGTTGGATGGTGAAAGATATTTTGATATTATTTGTCTGCCACGTGACTGTCTAAATATCGTTGAAGTATTATACCTAAACCGATATAAGCACTTAATATTGTATATAATAATCAAGGTTTGACTTCTTGAAGCCTGATCCGAGATCCATATTTTTTTTTCTGTAGTGACACGTGTAGACCTGAGCCGACTGTCACGCCGAACAATATTTCTGCCGATTTATCACACGGAAACACAAGTTCCTACAAACAAATATCTAGGTAACTTCAAAAGCCACATACATTCTGTCAGACAAATTGAAGTTGCAAATTCCACCTCATGCAGCAGATAAAGTTTCGAATGATTTCTTGAGTCAGTTAATACCGTTGACTATAGCAGAGCAGATGACGAGCATTTACTGAATTGACTGGTATCACTAGTAGAGCACATTGTATACGCACAGACATAAACAACAGAATGAATATCACACATGTAGCTGAGTATTACGTTTGTCTTTGAAAGTGGCTGGTACCGTCAGACCCAGAGTGCCTGTAGCTGGCTCGGGATGTAGGTTAGTCCCGCGTAGATCAGGATCCCGAGGACAGCGAATAGAACCACCGCTGCAAGTCGGTTAAGGATAACTGATTCAACTTTTTATACTATCAAGAAAACATTGCTGTACACACAGTGGACGGATATAAACTGAAATTTAAGGCGTGAGAAAGGTATTAGTACATACATTCAGGGTCTATTTAATTAGCATTGATTAAATAGACCCTGATACATTCCGAAGATCACTTTTCGTTATATTGAAAATAAAAGTATTTTTGTTGTTATGTTTTGTATAAATATTTGAGTGACGTCGTTTATATATTTATAATGTATTCTGTTTACTTATACTAATACTAAAAGATAGTTAAGAAAATGTATTCCGACGTTCTTAAATAAAACAAATCACAATTTTCGAAAGTGTATTAGGTCTTCTAAAGTCATCATTTCAGTTAATCTAAAAATGATTTGTGCAAAGTTTATTGAACTGCATTTTCCGTGAGGGAGTTTTTGTGATTTATTTTGAAACTATGACAGCGCGATGACGCCTTAGGACGGCACTTAAACCTAGAAAACTGTTGCTGTCGCAAACTAGTTACCTGTTTTTGTTGCATTTTTCTTGTATTTTGCCGTTAACATAAAATTAATATCTTTGACTTATAAGACAATAGTAAAAATATAAAGGGAGGTTCACGTCTTCCTACGGAAGCCCATCCGGGACAGATGTTTTTTTTCCACTTTCTCAGCACACTTATTGGAAATTTTAGTATATACATGTATGTTTAAAAAATCGAGTTCTACCTTGTTCATTCAAGCTATAAACTTTAAAATGCAAGTTAAAATTTGATAGTAAGTAAGAATCTTGAAATTTCAAATTGTAACAAATGTTGTAAACATTGTAAATAAGTCATGTGTACAAATTTGTAAGCCCCGAGTCATTGATCTTGCGTTCGAATTTCTAAGACCTGAGTATTAAACTAGCGTTCGAATTTGTGAAACCCCCGGGTATTGAACGTGCGCACAAATTTATAAGCCTCGAGTAAAGACCGTTCGCACGAATTTGCACGCCCTGAGCATTGACAGTGCGCACACATTTGGAAGCCCTGAGTATTGACCGTGCGCACAAATTTGTGAACCTTGAGTATTGACCGTCCTAAAAATGTGAATCTTGAGAATTGACCGGATGCACAAATTTGTGAACCCTGATTATTGACCGTGCACACAAATTTGTAAGCCTTGAGAATCGACCGTGCGCACAAATTCGAAAGCCCCGAGTATTGACCGTACGCACACATTTGTAAGCCTTAAGTATTGACCATGCGCACAAATATCTAAGCCTCGAGTATTGACCGTACGCACACATTTGTAAGCCTTGAGTATTGACCGTGCGCACAAATTTGTAGGCCTTGACTATTGACCGTACGCACACATTTGTAAGCCTTGAGTATTGACCGTGCGCATTTGTAAGCCCCGAGTATTGACCGTGCGCACAATTTCTGAAGCCTTGAGTATTGACCGTACGCACACATTTGTAAGTCCCGAATATTGACCGTGCGTACACATTTGTAAGCCTTGAGTATTGACCGTCCGCACAAATTTGTAAGCCTTGAGTACTGACCGTGCGCACAAATTTGTAAGCGACGAGTATTGACCGTGCGTACAAATTTGTAAGCCTTGAGTATTGACCGTGCGCAAAAATTTGTAAGCCCCGAGTATTGACCGTACGCACACATTTGTAAGCCCCGAGTTTTGACCGTGCGTACAAATTTGTAAGCCTTGAGTATTGACCGTCCGCACAAATTTGTGAACCCGAGTATTGACCGTACGCACACATTTGTAAGCCCCGAGTATTGACCGTGCGTACAAATTTGTAAGCCTTGAGTATTGACCTTCCGCACAAATTTGTAAGTCCCGAGTATTGACTGTATGCACACATTTGAAAGCCTTGAGTAGTGGCCGTGCGCACAAATTTGTAAGCCCCGAGTATTGACCGTGCGCACACATTTGTAAGCCGCGAGTATTGACCGTGCGCACAAATTTGTAATCCCCGAGTATTGACCGTACGCACACATTTGTAAGCCCCGAGTATTTACCGTGCGTACGAATTTGTAAGCCTTGAGTATTGACCGTGCGCACAAATTGTTAAGCCCCGAGTATTGACCGTACGCACACATTTGTAAGCCCCGAGTATTGACCGTGTGTACACATTTGTAAGCCTTGAGTATTGACCGTCCGCACAAATTTGTAAGCCCCGAGTATTGACCGTACGCACACATTTGTTAGCCCCGAGTATTGACCGTGTGTACAAATTTGTAAGCCTTGAGTATTGACCGTCCGCACAAATTTGTAAGCCTTGAGTATTGACCGTCCGCACAAATTTGTAAGCCCTGATATTAACTGTGCGTACAAATTTGAAAGCCTTGAGTATCAGACCGTGCGTACAAATTTGTAAGCCTTGAGAATCGACCGTGCGCACAAATTCGAAAGCCCCGAGTATTGACCGTACGCACACATTTGTAAGCCTTAAGTATTGACCATGCGCACAAATATCTAAGCCTCGAGTATTGACCGTACGCACACATTTGTAAGCCTTGAGTATTGACCGTGCGCACAAATTTGTAGGCCTTGAGTATTGACCGTACGCACACATTTGTAAGCCTTGAGTATTGACCGTGCGCATTTGTAAGCCCCGAGTATTGACCGTGCGCACAATTTCTGAAGCCTTGAGTATTGACCGTACGCACACATTTGTAAGTCCCGAATATTGACCGTGCGTACACATTTGTAAGCCTTGAGTATTGACCGTCCGCACAAATTTGTAAGCCTTGAGTACTGACCGTGCGCACAAATTTGTAAGCGACGAGTATTGACCGTGCGTACAAATTTGTAAGCCTTGAGTATTGACCGTGCGCAAAAATTTGTAAGCCCCGAGTATTGACCGTACGCACACATTTGTAAGCCCCGAGTTTTGACCGTGCGTACAAATTTGTAAGCCTTGAGTTTTGACCGTCCGCACAAATTTGTGAACCCGAGTATTGACCGTACGCACACATTTGTAAGCCCCGAGTATTGACCGTGCGTACAAATTTGTAAGCCTTGAGTATTGACCTTCTGCACAAATTTGTAAGTCCCGAGTATTGACTGTATGCACACATTTGTAAGCCTTGAGTAGTGGCCGTGCGCACAAATTTGTAAGCCCCGAGTATTGACCGTGCGCACACATTTGTAAGCCCCGAGTATTGACCGTGCGCACAAATTTGTAATCCCCGAGTATTGACCGTACGCACACATTTGTAAGCCCCGAGTATTTACCGTGCGTACGAATTTGTAAGCCTTGAGTATTGACCGTGCGCACAAATTTTTAAGCCCCGAGTATTGACCGTACGCACACATTTGTAAGCCCCGAGTATTGACCGTGTGTACACATTTGTAAGCCTTGAGTATTGACCGTCCGCACAAATTTGTAAGCCCCGAGTATTGACCGTACGCACACATTTGTTAGCCCCGAGTATTGACCGTGTGTACAAATTTGTAAGCCTTGAGTATTGACCGTCCGCACAAATTTGTAAGCCTTGAGTATTGACCGTCCGCACAAATTTGTAAGCCCTGATATTAACTGTGCGTACAAATTTGAAAGCCTTGAGTATCAGACCGTGCGTACAAATTTGTAAGCTTTGAGTATTGACCGTCCGCACAAATTTGTAAGCCCCAAGTATTGACCGTACGCACACATTTGTAAGCCTTGAGTATTGACCGTGCGCAACATTGTTTTAATTAAGCCTTGTGTATTTACCGTACGCACACATTTGTAAGCCCCGAGTATAGAGACACTATCATTTGAAATTCACAGTAGCGCAATTTGTGCAGTGTGGCGGCCGTAAAATGTCTCCCCGTACATTTAGTCAGTACTGTTATCAGTAAATTAACCCGTTACCGATGTCATGCAGTGATTGTTACGTATATCAGGGCTATCCGATCAACGTTTTTTGGCGTTGTCCCGGTTAGCTCAGTTGGTTACGTCGCAGGAATTGCATGGCTAGGCGCTGTCGCCGTGACGGTGCGGGTTCGCTCCCAGCTAGAGACACTATCATTTGAAATTCACAGTAGCGCTATTTGTGCAGTGTGGCGGCCGTAAAAAGTCTCCCCGTACATTTAGTCAGTACTGTTATCAGTAAATTAACCCGTTACCGATGTCATGCAGTGATTGTTACGTATATCAGGGCTATCCGATCAACGTTTTTTGTCTCAGTTGGTTACGTCGCATGGCTAGGCGCTGTCGCCGTGACGGTGCGGGTTCGCTCCCAGCTAGAGACACTATCATTTGTGTATTGACCGTGTGTACAATTATTGTAAACATTGTGAATTGGTCGTGTACAATGTACAACTTTAGCAAGCCTTGTCCATTGACCGTGTGTACAATTATTGTAAACACTGTGAATTGGCCGTGTGTACAAAGTACAAATTTTGCAAGCCTTGTGTATTGACCTTGCGCAAAATAATTTTAAACATTGAGAATTGGTCGTGTGTACAAAGTACAAAGTTTGCAAGCCTTGTGTATTGACCTTGCGCACAATTATTGTAAACATTGTGAATTGGTCGTGTGTACAATGTACAACTTTGCAAGCCTTGTGTATTTACCGTGCGCACATTTATTGTAGACATTGAGAATTTGTCGTGTGTACAAAGTACAACTTTTGCGAGCCTTGTGTATTGACCTTATGCACAATTATTGTCAACATTGTGAATTGGCCGTGTGTACAAGTAACAATATTTTCAAGCTTTGTGTATTGACCGTGCGCACAATTATTGTTAACATTTTAATTGGCCGTATGTACAATGTACAACTTTGCAAGTTTTGTGTATTGTGTACTCGCCACTTAAAGAACTGTTGTAAACATTATGAATTGATCTTGGGCACAAAGTTGTCAGCATTGCGGATTGGACTTGTACACAACGTTGTTGGCCATGTGTATTATATTGACAATGAACAGTGTTGTATGCCTTGTGTATTGACCGTGTGCGCGACTGTATAAGCCTAGTGTCTTGACAATTTGCGCAACATTATAAGGCTTGTGTATCGGACGTGTCCGCAACTTGATAAGCCTTGAGTATATTGGTCGTGTACAGAAATATTGTAAATATTGTGAATATGTTTGCCTTTGTATAGCCTTGTTAGCCTTGTATAATAACCGTGTGCACAACTGTCTTAAACCTTGTCTATTTTGCATGTGCATAAGTGGTGTAATCCTTGTGTTTGGTCGTGTGCACCACATTTGTAAACCTTGGGTATTGGCCATGTTCACATAGTTGAAAGCCTTGAGTATTGGCAGTGTGCAAAATCTGTTGTAATCCATGTGTTTTGACTGTGTGTACAACTGTTGTAAACCTTGTGTTTTAACTGTGTGCACAACTGTTGTAAACCTTGTGTTTTAACTGTGTGTACAACTGTTGTAAACCTTGTGTTTTAACTGTGTGCACAACTGTTGTAAACCTTGTGTTTTAACTGTGTGCACAACTGTTGTAAACCTTGTGTTTTAACTGTGTGCACAACTGTTGTAAACCTTGTGTTTTGACTGTGTGTACAACTGTTGTAAACCTTGTGTTTTAACTGTGTGCACAACTGTTGTAAACCTTGTGTTTTAACTGTGTGTACAACTGTTGTAAACCTTGTGTTTTAACTGTGTGTACAACTGTTGTAAACCTTGTGTTTTAACTGTGTGCACAACTGTTGTAAACCTTGCGTATTGGGCGTGTGCACCATGTTGTAAGCCATGCAGGTTGGCCAGTATGGACAACAGTTGTAAGCCTTGTACATTCACACTCTGCATAACTGTTGTAAGCGTTGTTTCGACCGATTGCACAGCTGTTATTAGCCTCGTTTATTGGCCCTGTGTACACTTGTTGTAGGTCTGACTTGAATCCACTCCCGAGTTTGTTTTCATTAAAAATGTTTTACTAATTACATTTACTTTTTTTTACCCTTATCTCGAGTTATACATTAAGTATGTGCTTCTGCTTAAACCATCGTCTGTTCATAGCAAACAGGGCCCGAGATCATGGCCCAAGATCACAAAACTGAGATTGGAGACCAGACTCAAATCTCAAGCATCTGATTGGCTGAAATGGCGACCAGTCGCCATTTCAGCTAATCAGATGCTTCAGATTTGAGTCTGGTCTCCAGCTTTAGTTTTATGATCTTGGGCCCATATGAATAACTCCGGAGACCAGTCTTTAATCTCCAATCTCAGTTTTATGATCATAAAGACCCAGTTGCTCGAATAAATATAATGTATTTTAATGTATGTACGGATCAAGAGTGAATGAACTTTGTTTATTCTAGTTCGGTAGTAATGCAAATTGAATTGATCTGTTCCTGTCTTTATTTACATAGTTATGGGCCATTAAAAGTGCGTCATTGTTTGCTGGATTTGATTATTGAAGTCCTAATTTTCGGAAGGCTTGGTCCTACCTCATAACAATTAAATCTTAAATATTGATATTTCTCTATCGGAGACGTTGGCAACGGTAACTAAGAACAAGAAATAGACAATAAAAAAGAAAGATCAATGATAAACATGTAGACCGGGAAATTAGATATTGAATAGCGATATTCATTGATTTGTTATTGTTTAGATTCAAAATCATGACCAAGTCTTTGCATGCCCCTTTAGTTGTAATATGATCTGTGGGTTGAATATGGAACACTCATGTTTTTGTCTACACTCCATATACTTAGTTGAAGTCAAACAATATGTATTGGTCTTATGTAACAATCTCTTAATAAGTATGCAAAACATTCTCAATATTTATTTCCAGTGGACTGTTCCAAACAACACTGTAAATAATATACATCACGATTTTAAAGTTCGCTGACTATTGCAAATAAATTATCGACGAATGTTGTTTTCTTTTCCAGTGTAATTATTTGTAAGTTTTACTAACTCGAAACCCGTTTCGCATCTTCCAATTTGTTCAGGGCGTTTTAAGACGAATAAGACAGCTTTTACGAAATCGTTAACATTTTTAGGGAACTTGAGGAGGTGTCGAGTTTCAGAGATAAAACTGTGTAGTTGAAAAAAACTTTCGAACTTTTTTTATACTTTTATAAGAAGTGACAAATTCGTACTAAATCTTTGCGCATTAATTAAAAGAGATTTGAATTCAGAATTGCTCTAAACTCAGTGTTCGATAAACAAAACAAAAGAAAGAATATTAAATTTTCATCACATTTCTCTGTCCTGACAGTATAACTTACGGGTGTCAATAACCGCGATCTCGGGCTTTGTAGCCTTCACATTAATTCATTGAACATATGCACAAAAAGATTTATTGCGGCGTTCACTAATGGATGAAATTAAAAATTATGTATTTCACAAAGGATTAGACATTTTTATATCAGATATTTGTTCGCGTTTTATTTTTATTTATGTTATTTTTGGTAAGGATTTTTTAATTCAGCTCATTGTTTACCGAATAAAACATGAAAATTGTCCACACCAAGAATTTGCTTCGCTTCGACTTAATTATTTAAGAATTTTTATCTCGCGAATCTGTTTTTTTATTGATTGTGAAATTTTGACCTTCCGTCATGCCAAGTATAGACAGGTATATGGTGCTGTCCACCAAACAGATATATTATAATGGATTCAAAATTCCAGCCATATGACTGTATTTGTTTAAATCATTAATGTTTTCCTAGAATAAAGATACGTACTTATCGTTAGAGTTCTTCATATTAATTCTCTAGTATCTTTTCAGTCCTTAAAACTTGTTTTTTAACTCTCGTAACTAAAAAAATATAACAAAAATACTTAGTTTTTCTTTTTGGCGATCTTCAGTTGCCGGAAAACAATTAAATATGTTTCCACCGATAAAGGATACAGAAAATAACTTTCTCGGCAGGATCCATCACATACATGCACGAGAGCAGCTCCCACTGGAAATACCAGTATGCCAAAGTCTGGCGAACCCTCTCAAACAGCCGACCCGGGTTTGATCTTGGCTCAGTGTCTGTCACCATAATTTCGGTATTTTCTCAAAGGACTTTTAACAAATAAAAACTCACGTTTCAGTTTTCTGAGCTACAGTTTTCTGGCAATATTTTTTTAAACGAATGTATCCACATCACATAAATAAATCCGCCGGAAAATAGTTCCTGCCAAAAACAAAGTTTAAATAACACAGACTTTTCTACTGATAACTTAAACACTGTTTAATTCTGCGTTTCCTTAAACAATCCACTTAAGCACAGAAGCTACTGGTGTAAATCGACACCTAACGTTAGTTTAACAATCAATGCAGAGCAATCCAACTTTTTGTCCCATACCCTGGCATCAAGGCCAGAACAATCTTGTTCAAATCACAGTTTGCCAGTTTAAGTACGAATAGTTAAAGATATTGGTTTGTGTATTTATTGCAATTTTTCGCCTTTTGAATGGACTCGCTGATTTGATGGAAATTTGAATAACTTTTCACTCAGACGTAGAACTTAAAAGTAGTTTCTGCGTGTTTTAATCGATATACTGTCCTAATTAAGAGATTGTTGGACTGTTGGAATATCGATTTACCAGATTTTACCCCATAGATTTGTTGTTAAAGGAAAATTTCTCTCATTTTTGCATTATACATTATTCACAACTTTAAATAATTTATAACGGAAAACCGAAAGAACAGTAAAAGGGTTCTATTTCAAATAGAAATATCGGTATTTCTCTAAGAACGTGAATGATCGTTATTTTTAATCTGCGATGAATGGCTGCAAAAATGTAGCAAACTGACCCAAAACTAGCTACCGTTTACGACTTTTACCGCAATCCACTCATCGAGGAATTGACATATAAGAAGAAACTTGTCAATTATAAGGGAAAAACCAGTTGCCAATTTTCTGTCGGGGCGCCTGGGAGAGACCGAGAAGCCTGGATGCTATAGAATATAATTTAATTTCTAGCAGAATGAAAACTGTGGTCTTGTAAGGGAATAAATTTCTTGATGATTACGTGAATCCTAAAAAATCTGGCGATGTTACACCTCACTGTTGTTCGCCGGAAGTCTCAGTGAGGTGTTGGGTGGGGGAGAGGTACATCCTCCACCGCCACGACGGCATGTCGTGTTTGCGTAGAAAGCGGCCTTGGCTAGGCGAAGCCGCCGTGTCTTGTAAGTAAGTAAGTAAGTAAATTTTATTATTTGACATTGTGTATAATATTTACAAATAATAATTATAACAAATAATTACAACACCTGGCCACGTTGGGCCTATAGGTCACTTTAGTTGAATGCATATAATGATTAATAGTTAAATAAATCACAAATAGAGGTCAAAACTTCAACATTTTTTTATTATTACGAGGTGTGTTCGAAAAGTTCGTGGACAGCCTCATAGTTCAATCAATTTTAAAGTTAATGTTCAATAATCAAGTTCTGCGTCAATGCGAACATGACACCAACTGATACTCTTAAATTTATGCAGAAATCAGATTCTAATGTATCCAGAAGTCTTGTGTTTGGCTGGCACAAGAAGTTTAGAGACGGACTGGAAGACGTCAGTGACAGACCACGCACCGGGCGCCCTGGGCGTAGTGAACAAGACGTCAGGAGGATTCGCGATGCCATAAGTGAAGACAGGCGGAGATCGGTACGCGAGATCAGTGACAAGACGGGTATCTGCGTAAATGTTGTTTACCGAATATTGACAGAAACCCTTAATATGAACAAGGTGTGTGCTCGGTGGGTGTCAAGACTACTTCAACAAGACCAGAAGGCAGCGCGTGTCAGGCTCTCCAGATCATTCCTCAACCGCTACGACCGCGAAGGAGACCAGTTCCTGCACCGGGTTGTCACGATGGACGAAACGTGGCTTTCCCTATATGAGCCTGAATCAAAGCAACAATCAATGGTCTAGAAGCACCCAGGATCTCCACCACCTAAGAAGGCGAGAACATGCAAGTCATCCGGGAAGTTTATGTTCATGTTTTTCATGGATGCGCACGGGTTGATCTTGCAGCATGCGGTACCACAGGGAATCACGGTCAACGCTGCCTAGTATCAGAAGGTATGATGCCCGGTTTTTAAAACAGTATGTTTTAACAACTGTTATGAATTGGTGTTATTTAAAATCAAAAGTTATTCGCTAAAATCGGTTTCAAACACTCGTAAGACAAAAATACAAATTTTAAAAATGTTAAATCAATTAAAAAATAATCATGTTCTTTCCATTGTTTAGGTTATTCGTCGAGATCTAACAAAGGCCCTCATATGTAAACGTCCCGGCATGGAAATCGAGGACATCAAATACCACCATGACAACGCCCCATCCCATCGAGCAACTGACACACTGGAGACGATCGACTTCCTCGGCATGGAGCGACTTGAGCACGCCCAGTATAGCCCGGACCTTGCGCCGATGGATTTCGCGCTCTTTCCGCGTTTGAAGAGCGAGCTACGTGGGCAGCGTTTTGAGGATTTGGATGAGCTTCGCTTGTCCGTGCGCACTGTGATTGGTGGTTACGAGAAAGGCTGGTTTAGGGACACTTTCAATAAGTGGGTAGCACGTCACCGTAAATGTGTTAACTGTGACGGCGAGTATTTTGAAAAAATGTGACGTTAACGTCGTGTGATAGACAAAAATGACGTTAAACTGCCGCGTATGGGCGTTAGTTGTTATACTTGTTTTATTGTGATATTTCTATAGTTTTATGTATTTTTGTAAAAATTTCATTGTAATTAGAAGATGCTTTGCTGATTTCAACGATACAAAATATTTTGAAATCGGATAAAAATTAGTTTGTTTTTCTTACTTGTCCACATACTTTACGAAAACACACCTCGTACATCGACGTTTCGGCCATAATGCCTAATATAATTATTAATGTATGACAATTTAAATAAGTACGCATGCACTATTAACATTTTCAAGTCACACAATATTAAGAAAAAAATTATATCTGGAATAGATATATAGACCGTCTTGTATTGATTATGTCTTGATGTCTGAAGGTTTGTTTGTTGATTTCTAATCCCATCTACATTTATCTAACTGCCACGGACATGCATCTTTCCGGGAGATTCCTTTAATTCGAACTTGAGTCTGCTATTTGAATGAATTACCTCCCTTTTATGGCGCGTTGGTTTTTTTTCCAGTGAGAAGTTCTCATGATAGGAACAGAACGATATCAAATTTGTAATAATTGCTTGCTGATGAACATTATTTAACACGTAAACTTAAACACACAAGTGATCATGTTGACTTGGACGAGAAAAAAGTTTTTTCCAACCACGATATAAAATTTGAAAAAAAAACACAACATTTTGCTAATTGACCATTTTTGTCTGTCACGTGACCGTCTTGT
>JAZAYU010000395.1:301008-358646 GCA_038501625.1 Corbicula japonica | reverse complement strand
TAACTTACGGGTGTCAATAACCGCGACCTCGGGCTTGGTAGCCTTCAAATTAAGTCATTGAACATATACACAAAAAGATTTACCGCGGCGTTCACTAATGGGTGAAATTAAAAATTATGTATTTATGTATTATGTATTAGACATTTTTATATCAGATATTTGTTCGCGTTTTATTTTTATTTATGTTATTTTTGGTATGTTTTTTTCTTATTTGAATCCAGCTCATGAAAACCCTTTTTTGTTTACCGAATAAAACATGAAAATTGTCCACACCAAGAATTGACTTCGCCTCGACTTATGTATTTAAGAATATAAGCTCGAAAATCTGCTTTTTATTGTTAGTGAAATTTTGACGTTCCGTCATGCCAAGTGTAGACAGGTTAATGATGCTGTCCACCAAACAGATATACTATAATGGATTCAGAATTCCAGCCATATGACTTTATATGTTTAAATCACTTATGTTTTCCTAGAATAAAGATACGTATTTATCGTTAAAGATATTTATATAAAATTTCTATTATTTTTTTATTCTTTAAAACTTGTGTATTTTAACTCTCGTAACTAACAAAATCTAACAAAAATACTTAGTTTATCTTTTTGGCGATCTCAGTTGCTGGGAAACAATTAAATTTGTTTTCGCCAATAAAGGATACAGAAAATAACTTTCTCAGCAGGATCCATCACATACATGCACGAGAGCAGCTCCCACTGGAAATACCAGTATGCCAAAGTCTGGCGAACCCTCTCAAACAGCCGACCCGGGTTTGATCTTGGCTCAGTGTCTGTCACCATAATTTCGGTATTTTCTCAAAGGACTTTTAACAAATAAAAACTCACGTTTCAGTTTTCTGAGCGTTCAGTTTTCTGGCAATATTTTTTTAAACGAATGTATCCACATCACATAAATAAATCCGCCGGAAAATAGTTCCTGCCAAAAACAAAGTTTAAATAACACAGACTTTTCTACTGATAACTTTAACAGTGTTTAATTCTGCGTTTCCTTAAACAATGCACTTAAGCACAGAAGCAACTGGTGTAAATCGACACCTAACGGTAGTTTAACAATCAATGCAGAGCAATCCAACTTTTTGTCCCATACCCTGGCATCAAGGCCAGAACAATCTTGTTCAAATCGCAGTTTGCCAGTTTAAGTACGAATAGTTAAAGATATTGGTTTGTGTATTTATTGCAATTTTTCGCCTTTTGAATGGACTCGCTGATTTGATGGAAATTTGAATAACTTTTCACTCAGACGTAGAACTTTAAAGTAGTTTCTGCGTGTTTTAATCGATATACTGTCCTAATTAAGAGATTGTTGGACTGTTGGAATATCGATTTACCAGATTTTACCCCATAGATTTGTTGTTAAAGGAAAATTTCTCGCATTTTTGCATTATACATTATTCACAACTTTAAATAATTTATAACGGAAAACCGAAAGAACAGTAAAAGGGTTCTATTTCAAATAGAAATATCGGTATTTCTCTAAGAACGTGAATGATCGTTATTTTTAATCTGCAATGAATGGCTGCAAAAATGTAGCAAACTGACCCAAAACTAGCTACCGTTTACGACTTTTACCGCAATCCACTCATCGAGGAATTGACATATAAGAAGAAACTTGTCAATTATTACGTATATTCAAAAGGTACGGCTGTTGATTTCACAAATGAAGCTAAGGGAAAAGCCAGTTGCCAATTTTCTGTCGGGGCGCCTGGGAGAGACCGAGAAGCCTGGGTGCTATAGAATATAATTTAATTTCTAGCAGAATGAAAACTGTGGTCTTGTAAGGGAATAAATTTCTTGATGATTACGTGAATCCTAAAAAATCTGGCGATGTTAGACCTCACTGTTGTTCGCCGGAAGTCTCAGTGAGGTGTTGGATGGGGGAGAGGTACATCCTCCACCGCCACGACGGCATGTCGTGTTTGCGTAGAAAGCGGCCTTGGCTAGGCGAAGCCGCCGTGTCTTGTAAGTAAGTAAGTAAG
This sequence comes from Corbicula japonica, assembly GCA_038501625.1. NCBI lineage: Eukaryota > Metazoa > Mollusca > Bivalvia > Venerida > Cyrenidae > Corbicula > Corbicula japonica. Next base: position 356,655 of record JAZAYU010000395.1, on the reverse strand, counting down.
TAAGTAAATTTTATTATTTGACATTGTGTATAATATTTACAAATAATAATTATAACAAATAATTACAACACCTGGCCACGTTGGGCCTATAGGTCACTTTAGTTGATTAAACAGTTGAACAGAATGCATATAATGATTAATAGTTAAATAAATCACAAATAGAGGTCAAAACTTCAACATTTTTTTATTATTACGAGGTGTGTTCGAAAAGTTCGTGGACAGCCTCATAGTTCAATCCATTTTAAAGTTAATGTTCAATAATCAAGTTCTGCGTCAATGCGAACATGACACCAACTGATACTCTTAAATTTATGCAGAAATCAGATTCTAATGTATCCAGAAGTCTTGTGTTTGGCTGGCACAAGAAGTTTAGAGACGGACTGGAAGACGTCAGTGACAGACCACGCACCGGGCGCCCTGGGCGTAGCGAACAAGACGTCAGGAGGATTCGCGATGCCATAAGTGAAGACAGGCGGAGATCGGTACGCGAGATCAGTGACAAGACGGGTATCTGCGTAAATGTTGTTTACCGAACATTGACAGAAACCCTTAATATGAACAAGGTGTGTGCTCGGTGGGTGCCAAGACTACTTCAACAAGACCAGAAGGCAGCGCGTGTCAGGCTCTCCAGATCATTCCTCAACCGCTACGACCGCGAAGGAGACCAGTTCCTGCACCGGGTTGTCACGATGGACGAAACGTGGCTTTCCCTATATGAGCCTGAATCAAAGCAACAATCAATGGTCTAGAAGCACCCAGGATCTCCACCACCTAAGAAGGCGAGAACATGCAAGTCATCCGGGAAGTTTATGCTCATGTTTTTCATGGATGCGCACGGGTTGATCTTGCAGCATGCGGTACCACAGGGAATCACGGTCAACGCTGCCTAGTATCAGAAGGTATGATGCCCGGTTTTTAAAACAGTATGTTTTAAAAACTGTTATGAATTGGTGTTATTTAAAATCAAAAGTTATTCGCTAAAATCGGTTTCAAACACTCGTAAGACAAAAATACAAATTTTAAAAATGTTAAATCAATTAAAAAATAATCATGTTGTTTCCATTGTTTAGGTTATTCGTCGAGATCTAACAAAGGCCCTCATACGTAAACGTCCCGGCATGGAAATCAAGGACATCAAATACCACCATGACAACGCCCCATCCCATCGAGCAACTGACACACTGGAGACGATCGACTTCCTCGGCATGGAGCGACTTGAGCACGCCCAGTATAGCCCGGACCTTGCGCCGATGGATTTCGCGCTCTTTCCGCGTTTGAAGAGCGAGCTACGTGGGCAGCGTTTTGAGGATTTGGATGAGCTTCGCTTGTCCGTGCGCACTGTGATTGGTGGTTACGAGAAAGGCTGGTTTAGGGACACTTTCAATAAGTGGGTAGCGTTAGTTGTTATACTTGTTTAATTGTGATATTTCTATAGTTTTATGTATTTTTGTAAAAATTTCATTGTAATTAGAAGATGCTTTGCTGATTTCAACGATATAAAATATTTTGAAATCGGATAAAAATTAGTTTGTTTTTCTTACTTGTCCACGAACTTTACGAACACACCTCGTACATCGACGTTTCGGCCATAATGCCTAATATAATTATTAATGTATGACAATTTAAATAAGTACGCATGCACTATTAACATTTTCAAGTCACACAATATTAAGAAAAAAAATATATCTGGAATAGATAGATAGACCGTCTTGTATTGATTATGTCTTGATGTCTGAAGGTTTGTTTGTTGGTTTCTAATCCCATCTACATTTATCTAACTGCCACGGACATGCATCTTTCCGGAAGATTCCTTTAATTCGAACTTGAGTCTGCTATTTGAATGAATTACCTCCCTTTTATGGCGAGTTGGTTTTTTTCCAGTGAGAAGTTCTCATGATAGGAACAGAACGATATCAAATTTGTAATAAATGCTTGCTGATGAACATTATTTAACACGTAAACTTAAACACACAAGTGATCATGTTGACTTGGACGAGAAAAAAGTTTTTTCCAACCACGATATAAAATTTGAAAAAAAAAACACAACATTTTGCTAATTGACCATTTTTGTCTGTCACGTGACCGTCTTGTTACTGATAACGTACTTTAGCAGAGTCTTTAAAGCAGGACAAGTCGGACGAAAAACTTGTTTATCCTGACAATTTTTACAAATTTTACATAGCGCTAGGTAATTTAATCGCTCATATTTGCAGCTCTAACAAAAAATATTTAAAAATAGCCAAGACTGATTCAAAATGTTCAGTCATGCATTTTTGTTCTGTCAAACTTTTATCAATACGAAATGAGGACTTATGAATAAGTTGGTTTACTACAGAAATTTATATTCTTTATCCAGTCGCGGTTCAATACTGTTAATGTTCGAATTGTAGATCTACATATATTAACATAAAATTGGTGGTTCAAGATATTTAAGGACGGTGCTCTATGCAGGATTAACTTTGAACATGTTTGCACATATTCATTGACATCAATAAAAACTATTTGTTTAGGAATGCTTTGGAATTTAAAATTGCTGTACTGTTTTGAGTATATCTTGGGTCATAAACACTTTTTTTTACAAGTTTTAACAATTTTAAGCAGTTAATCCACATTAAAGTAATAGAACAATGCGTCTTGCATTGTAGCTGACATTTGCCTCTTATCGCCATGTGCCAAATGGCATCATTTCAGGGGACCTGGTGTATCAAATCTTTGAAGTACAAGTATGGAACAGGGCTTTCTGGTTACCGGATCTTTAACCACTGCCTTTGCAAAAATCTTTAATGCATCTATAATGCTCATTGGTCAGATGAAACTGAATGCGAAGATGCGATTATGAGAACAACCAGAAGGGGCCTAAACCAACTCGCTTTGCAAAACGTTTTGGAAAACAAAGTATAAGATCCAACCTGACGCCTCATCCACAGACAACCCGTTGCTTTTACCTTATCACACGTGTGTTTTAATAACTTTGAAAGTAAATTTGATACGGTTCAGTTCGTGGCTTGTCGGTACACGGAGTTCAACGCTAAGATTGCCTAAACACGACTCTCTTTTAAACGTCCTCGGGGTACCAAGTCCAACATTTAAGCTCGTCACGTCACAATATTTCTCAAATATTTAAGGTGGTTTCAGTTGTCATGGAAGAGCTGAAGTGGGACGGGTGTGTAAAATCGTAATTTTATAAATGAAAAATTTGTTTTTCTGACTTAAAAGCTTCTTGTAGGTCGATGTATCATTTATAGAGCATAAAGATGTTAACTCGCATGCAAAAAAATCATAATAAAAGTGAAATATTAAATTTATGTATCCTTTTCCTAGACGGGAAGGAGTAATCTGTGTAATAATTAATATACATAATACTCTTTAAGGTTAAATAACTGCCTAGAATATGCGCTCTTATGTCATTTCAGAAGTACTTCGATACTTCCGATAGAGTGAGCTGTTTTGAATTTTGTGGTATGGTTGAAGGAAAAGTGAAATCTGTCAGCTGATACGGAATGGCAAAATTTTTGTCCGGTCGTTCTTGTCTAAAGATCCGAATATGAATAGAGATTCTAGCGCCTAGCAACTTTTCTATGAAGAATACGCCAGGCCAGAAGCAACCACATAGTGAGGCTTTGTCGCGGTGTCCGCAGCCTTACGGACTGTTTAATGTTTCTTTAGATAACTTATTGTAGATTGTAACTTAAACCGTAATTATTATTATTATTATTATTATTATTATTATTATTATTATTATTATTATTGCATCGCAACTTGTATCAGATATTATAAAACATAGTCCCAAATTGTAACTTTTTGAAAGAATGCGACACATTACAAAATTTTGTTCCATGGAGCATTGTCGAGAATGAGGTTGGGTTGAGTTAATTTGCCAGGTGTCTACTTGTACTTCTGCCTTGATATAACAACCTGACGGGATAAGAGGGAGGTTAGTTTGTCCTGGAACCGGGTTAAAGTCATTTTTGGCAAAACGCTTTGCTACCTACCGTTCTAGGGCAGTTACCCCTCGAATGCCTTCTAAACATTTACCCCACAACCAAACAGAGATAATACCAAAATGAGCGAGTATCATCCGAGATTGAGCGAAAGCGTTTACAAGTTTTGTTTACAAGTGAGTATGACCAACATTTTTCTCTTAATATGACAGGAAAAAGGATATTTTAAAACTCGGAGAATGTAGTGCCGTGTTAGAATGACAAAGCCTCACAGTTTCATAATTTAAACACGTAAATTTTTCCGTCTAGAACTTTTTCCCAGCGAACAATGCTGTAAGTTTTTCTTACAAACATGTCATTTTGACATAATTTTGTTCTTTGATTACTTTTAGAAAGCATTTCTATTTGCATTCTGATTTAAGTCCCTTTGTTAAAGCATCAAAATGAATTTATCCTTCTATAAATGGCATTATCGTCTAAAGCCGATAGCATAGCAACCTACTGATGAATCTGAGGATCGAAGGGTGCGTTTAGAATCTTTAATAGACAAACGTTCAATTAAATATTCGGGTGCATCTCCGACAGAACAAACATACATGTAAGTAAGTATTTTAAAATTTATTCTTGCCTTAATGGGTAACCAATGTAGTTCGTACAAAGCCTGCTTGGAACTTTCTTGCATATTTCTGTTAAGAACTAATTTAGCACACATATTCTGAAAACGTTGCAATTTACCATTTACTGCGCCTGACTTATAGCATAGAGAACTAAAATCTCAGTTGCTTCCTTTGTTAAATATTTACGGAGGCTCTTTATTTTAAAATAATTGAACATTGCCGATTTACACTTCCGTTTTTCATGATATTTAGAGTTTCGTCAAGAAAAGCACCCAGGTATCTGATACAGTTTTGTAGTTTAACTTAATCACCACTAATGTCTATTCCTTTGGTTTTACATTTACTTAATTGCTGTCGACTACTAAACATTATATACTATGTTTTAGATTCTTTCATCTTGCGCGTATTACTATTCATCCGGTCATTTATCGCGCGAGCACAATCTGAAAGTTCCGGAATTGCCTTCTCTTCGGCGATCGTTTTAGTTGGTTGAAAACGTGTGTTCGCTGTATGGTTGTCAGCAAATCCAAAAATAGAAATGGATGGTGGAGTTGATACCGTTTCACCCACCCTCACGCAACAGCTGCGCGGTCGCAGGTATGAGTCTACCCATTCCAGCGCTGTACCACAGACACCATACTGCTTGTTTAACACTTCGACGAGAATGTCAATGATCAATCGTATCAAATGCGGCGCTTATATCAAGAGCTATTAGTGCCGTTACCTGTTGGTGCTCCATCCCATCAAGTAAATCGTTAACCAGTCTGAGTAAAACGGACTCGCACGAGTGGAACCGTCCATATGCGGATTGGTTTTTTGGAAGAAGGTTTTAATCATTCACATGTTTATTAAGTCTATAAAGTGCAGCTTTTTCTATTACCTTAGACAGAAATGACAGATTTCTGACTGGACGGTAATTGGCTTATTTTAATTCAATGTCGGAATTCTTCAATAATGGTCTGACGATTGCCTTTTTTCCATTTTGTAGGACAGACACCTTGAGTAAGTGAAAGTTTCACCAGCCTGGTGATTGAAGGCAAGAGCTCGTTAAGAAATGACTTCAGTACCTTTGTCGGTATAATGTCAAGTTCTGGCGAGTTTGTTTGTAATTTACTGATAATCTTTCTCACTTCATTCTATGAAAGTTCTTCAAAAATTTCAAAATAGTGTACATTCTCTCACAGCTGGGCTAAAGTCACTAAAATCCTTAAGAGACTTTCTTTTTTATCTATTTTATCCATAAAATAATCGCCAAACTGATCAGCTAGACTACTTCCGTCTTCCGCAGTTGGCATAGGGTTTTCAGATGCCCTTCCGGTTAGATACTTCATAAACTTGTAGAGCTTTTTGTATCTCCTTTAGAATCAAGTACTTTCTGTCTTAGAGTTAATTCTCTCTCCCGTTTTAAAGCGTAGAGGTAATTATTTAATGAGGCCTTGAAAATTTCATAATCTCGGGGTTGGCGATATTTTCTCCGCAGTTTCTCAGCCCTACGTGCTTTACTTTTCATTATATGTACACCAGGGTCTTTTTAATTAGTTGATTAAATAGACCCTGTGTACACGTATGTCCTCATCGAACCACGGTTTAGGAGCTCTGTAAATTTGCATTCTTTTTTTCATGGGTGCGTGCTTATTGAGCAGATTTTGGAGCTCATCTTTAAATTGCTCAATGCATTTACGAACTGATTCACTATAACTTGAGATTCGAGAAAGATCGTCAGAAAACTTGATATCGTCCATATCTTTAAAGTTTCGAAACACGACAGACTTGCTGACAATATTTTCCTTTCTTACTTTTGTTATCACTTTAACAGCACAGTGATCTGACAAGAAAAGACTCGGTTCACATGAAAGTATGTCATTACCATTCGCGACTTCAGTAATCACTAAAGACTTTGGCCGTGGATGTGGGTGGGAAAATTGACGTGTTGCACCAATCCAATGGTGTCTAAAGAATTACTGAATTATTCAATAGTATTACTGTCGTTTTAGATATGTAGATTAAAATCCCACATGACCATCAGATTAGAATACTTTGGAACTATTTCTTCTTTTGACCATAATTGTGCACCCCTTGTTGCTGATCTGTTTTTATACTGTTATGAAAGAGACTTTATGTTATCTCTTTCTACCGAACATCAAGATAATATTATTACAGCTTTTAAAAACACCTCGAGGTACCTTGATGATTTATTAAATATAGATAATAACAATTTTCCATCACTGGTTGATCCTAAAGAACTACAGCTTAATAAAGCGAACACTTCAGAAAAGCAAGTAATCTTTCTTGATCTAAATCTGTCATTGAAAATGGTTACGTCACTACTAAAATATATGATAAAAGAGATGATTTTAATTTTAATATAGTAAATGTTCCGTTTTTAGACGGCGATGTTCCTCGTGCAACATCTTACGGGGTTTATATCTCACAGCTTGTTCGCTTTTCAAGAGCTTGCAACGATGTAAATGATTTCAATTAACGTAATCTGTGCATTACAGAAAAACTTTTAAAACAGGGTTATCGGTATCACAAATTATGGAAAACCTTTTTACCGCCGATACCCAGATCTAATTCATAAATACAGGTGCAGTTTAAAATCACTATTGCAACAAGGTATTTCACAGCCGGTTTTTTATAGAGATTTAATTTACAAACTTAAGTAGATAAAAGGCAATGTTAATTTCTCCAGGTTATTCGTAAAAACCATCTGTAAATTTAAAAAGAAAGGTTACCAACATGATATTTCACACCGCTCTGCAGGCCTGGTGATTAACCCATTTACAGTTGATCATTATGCTTACATCTTTGGTTGCACGACGGTGGCAGGAGTTTAAGAGTTTATGAAGGTTTATGGGGAAATCTTTTCTTAAAAGAACCTAGAAGATCGATTCGTTTCTTTTATCACTGTCATCGTGTTCTTGCTGATTTTACGCCAGGACTTCTGGTCTCGGTAAGATCATTGAGTACCCGCCCTTTGGCTTTGCAATGCTATTAGCTTCTTATGTTTTGTATGTTTGTGTGCTTTTGCATGCAACATTCTTGAGCTGATGGGGGGTTGGAGTTATTTCACCAAGACAACTTGTACTAGTTTTGTGATACGAGAACCTGTTGGGGCAAGTGTGAGGTTGGTGCACCCTAGAACCTGATTTAAACCCCTAGTGGCAAATCGTTTTACCACTGACCGTTCCAAGGCGGTAACCCCTCGGGTTCTCACTTTCGTTAATTGTTTGTGGCGTCCATTTTGAAATTGATTATTGTAATACCATGCTCTTTTTCCTCTCTACTGTTTGGTTGTGTGGGGAGGCTGTGTCTGCTGGATGTGGCCATTCCTGATATGCATATTTCACTTTTCTAGGAGCAGGAAAAAATCTGACACAAACTGGTTAGCGGTTGCTAAAGGACGGGGGTCTATAAATGCCAACACAGTTAATGGTAATGCTTTTAAAAATGTGTTGCCATACTCCGTACTCAAAGCTGCGCGTCACACCGTTTAACATTTGACGCATGGATATATCACTCCGACAAGTCAATACTATGCCACCACCAGCCCTTTCTTTACGGTTTGAAACGCTTATTTTGTAGCCATTTTGGTTAAGATCAGAGCATTCAAATTGGTGCTGTTTGTTATCTGAAAACTATGTCTCTGTTAAAATTGTCTATTTTTTAGATAAAATTCCTGCTATGTATTGGTTGCCTAAAAATGCACAAAAACATAGAAAGCAAGACTTATCGCTAACTTTATGCAATTCTCTGTAATAGACCAAAAAAAGTGTTATGCCAGTGGTTTCGAAAACTATTTTACAATACCTAATTACATGTCCTTTATGGATAAGACAAGATGTTCATTGCATCCGTAAATAAGTTGTTGTGCATGAATTAGAAAAAATCTATTCCTTTATTTAAAAAATGATCAGGAGGAAATGTCGTTGATGATCAGATTCTTAGACAATATGTGATCAGAGAACATGCAGAGTGTAACACTGAGTAAATCTTGCAACTTCATAAAGTGGATGTGTTTTTAATAACAATGTCATCGGCTTCCTCGTCAAATTTCTGTAGACTTGATAAAGAAAGAAAAGCCAACCGTGAAATCATGTGAAAGCCAATCGTAAAATTAGATATTGCCCAATCACGCCTTGGATACACTTCCTGCTTTCAAATTTTGGTCCCAGCGTTCTCTGTGATTTCAGTTCCGACCATTCGTTTTCTCGTATGGCAAAGACATTCTTTTATCTGAGGACCGCTGAACATGGAATTGTATTAATCTAAAAATAATGCGGTGAAGGTTCCATGTTCGCCGCCATATGCCTACTATCGCTTGGGATGGATCTAAATTGTACTTTTTACTTGTATAAATATTGAATTGCGCTTAAACCAGGGCTAGGTGACGTTGGAAGTAAGATTCATTTCTATCACTGCCCATAATCAGACTCAATCAAAAAGAGCCTGCAATACTTAAATTATCCTTAGCTCCAATGAACCGAGGTCTATGACACGACTATCAAGGATCGAATGACCAAAACCAGCGAACGCACCTCCAAATTTACTATGAAAAATTGTTAGCCAATGAAAAATCAGCGACGAAATAAAACAACTTACTTACTGATGCATGTTAAATAAACGGAAAGTGAAAGTAGACAGTCGCAGTGAATAATTAGTTATTTAAAATTTAAAATGAGTCGTTTGAAACTTCGTTAGATTTATCACAAGCTTGAAAAGATACAGCCCAATACATATACAAGTACAAAGTAGTTAACAAATATTTTGTATGACATCAACTCTATTTAAAACATTTTTATTTCCAAGTGGCTATAGGACTGTTTTGTTTTTGCTAATGTCGGGTAGCTATATGTATGTATTATGTAATTTCCTCCTTTATTCATAGGAGCACTCCTTATCACCAGAGGATAAGGTTTTACTATACATACACCATCTTTTACCTCCATTATTGGAGATCGCTGTATTCAGCGTATTTATTATACCACTACCATCATTATCTTACCACCAAGTATATTCAACGCCACCACCGAGTATTTACGCACATATATCAATTTGTTCAATTTTGTTCGACTTTCCGGACGAAATCTGTACCTCCAATATGGCGGCAAAACCGGTGATATGGTAAATTTCACCCTCTGGTGAAAACGGTCTATTTGATAACTTTTAGAGAGATAGATTTTAGAAACACGGAATCCGGGTGCGATACCCTAGCTCTTTGCGAAGAGATCCCTAAGTTTCTTTAACGTGCCCGGTGTATAGCACCGATACACGCACTGAAATTCTACTACCTGGGAGTGAACCAGTACTTAGTTGGTTGGGAAACACTAGACGTTTTTCAGAAATTTCCAGGGCCGCGTTCGGGATTCGAACTCACGACCTCCGGATTGGTAGACCAGTGCGTTACCAAAAAGATAGAATATTGGAAAGATAGAACTTGTTGAGGTTAATAATATTCACGATATTTTTTTATACCATCTCACCGTGTAAGCGTCCAACAAACACTGATCAGGGAAAAGAGTTTAATGACAAAAAATTTTGAATTCATCTTTTGCTGATTCAAAATTAGCGATCAGATAGAATAAAACAATAAATATAGGTTTAAAATATAAATCTAAATAAAAAATACTCTGTGCTCCCTTTGGTTTAATTTGCTTAGAAAGATTAAGACTTAAGTCTGTGTCCTCTGGACGCTGTTTATGTTTACCTGTCCCATAGCAACATCGAAAAGTTGAAAAGTAAGTGATTTGTAAGCGGTTGTGAGTGAAAAGGAAAGTTTTTGAGAGCACCAAATATCATTTTTCTCTGGACATACTTTCCTTTCATTTTTCCTCTCCCTCCTTGGAGAATTTTCACTAGTTCTACTACAGTTTGTCAACCAGTTCCGGTTAACATTTTTATTTCCTATCCCATGAAAGAAATATTTCAGTAAAACGAGTGAAAATGCTCGCAATAAATATCATTTGAACTAAACATTGACGAACATAAACTTTTGATATATTGTTTACTTCTGATCAAGCGCCGCATTTACAAAGACTATTGCTGACGCTCTTGTGCAAAATTTGGCAATGCATAGCAGTTAAGCGTGACATCCATTGCAAATACCAGGGGTTTTTCTGCCTATTTTGGGAAAAGGAGTCTGGACATTTTAGGAATTTTTTATCGACAAAAATGCCCATTTTGGGAATTTTCACATCGATAAAATAGTCCATTTTGGGAAATTTCAATATGCATTTATTTAGCTTAAATCAGTCAATTTTTACATTACCAATATACTTTTACCAGCTTTTTGGTCTTTATTCAAACAAACATTGCAAAACTGGTAACTTGTTAGCCAACTGTTATCAGAAATAATTTTCTCATTTAAATTATTCATTATACGAAATTGAAATTCTTTATAAAATAGTGAAACTGTGGCAAAGTTAATGGTTAGTTTAGAGTATTAACTAAAAACACCAGATAAATGTAAGTTTTTATTGTAGAACTTATTGTTGTGCAAAGCCATCATAGTCGCGAAATACATTACAAAAAGAATTAAGTGTCTAACGAGTCATATTATGAAAGTTTTGCAAAATAGATCTAAATTTATTGATATATTCAATAGCTATAATGTTGAAAGAAGTTCCAGAAAATATTCATGCTTACAGTTAAAACAGGGTCACTGAACGCTTGCAATTTCTAGATAAAGGGAAGTCACTCTTCTATTACCTGTGTACATGTGTAAAATAGTAAAATAATTATTATTTACCTAACGCTAACATATTCCATCATTTAAAATATATCCTAATCTTTAATTTATCGCTTTTATCAGATTTCAGTAATTATTGCATCAGACAAGCTAAAAATGACACGCGCACACTACCAGGTAGATCAAACGTTTTTATAGTAAAACTGAAATAAACACGGATGGTTGTTTCGAGCCGACGTCGTCTCTTGAAGTCAAACGTTTTAGATCAAACGTTTTTATAGCAAAGCCGAAATAAACACGGATGGATGTTTCGAGCCGACGACGTCTTTTGAAGTCGCGTTTGATGTTCGGCGGTATCGAGTTTTTGCCTCCCATACCAAATACACAGCATGGTCATGTTTTTTGTAAGGGATACATGCGGTTTTTATAAGTTAACGGCTGTTTTTCAATTTATGCGGTTTATAAATGTAATAATTAAAGATAAATGGAATAAAATGCGGATTTCGTAAAAACCGACATCACCATCAACATAATTATTTTAACTTATTTAAATCATGCAAACTGGCTTTTACCAGTGTTTTACGTTTAATGGAAAAAGTGGGGTCCACAAGTCGATTGCGTTTTATTTAATTACACGTTATATCAGATTGAGTGGTTCAAGAAAAACGTGTATCGGTAAAATCACAGCGACCGTATGTGTGAAAAACTCTGAAAGCCAGATGACATGTTTAAGATTCCCTTGGTAAAATCAGTGTCACCCTTAATTGGCAGCTTGGTCTCACCTGCCAAAGAGGATATGTCACTTGACTAAGGTGTGAAAACTGAAAGCATGATGCCATGTTTGAGATTCTTATGGAATGTTTGACAAGATATTGAAATGACACAGTCGACTCAAATTTTATTTAAAGCTCGCACATTTTGGTCAGAAGTCATTCCCACGTAATTTCATGTAAAAAAGAAATTTAAATAAATCGGTGCATGAATGTGTGTCCGCATTGGTTCGCGGAACGTCACCGGGAATCCCCCGCGATGTCGCGCTGATAAATTTTTACTACCCCCTGCAAAGCTGTGTCCGCGCCGATACGTGGACAAAATGATAATCCTGGTGGAATCCCAATGACCTTCAAGAGCTTGGCCGCGGTGATTTTCCCCCCAAACGAAATACCGTCCGCGGTGGTAGCGCGGAATCTGTTGAATCCGCGCTGCGTGTACTGTATTTTGATATATTTTATTCGATTTTTGCCGAAATTTCTTAAATAAAATATGATTTCAATTGGGAAAAATGACAACTGGATATGATTGGGAACAGGGCCGTTTGCTTTGGGAACACCTCCGTTTTCCGGAGGCGCAGACAGTGCTGAAAAACCCCTGAATACTTAATTTAAATGGTCTTAAAATGAAAATCTTGTAATTTGCAATATTGTATATTATCATAGTCTTACCATCGCAAGCAAAATCATGTGAATAAATATTTGCATTCTACTTTTGTGACGGTTTCTGTGAGACAAGCGTTTCAACCAATTCCGGATCAGTTATTGTGAGTCAGCAGGTAGTGTAGATTCTAGAGTTGAAATTCTTTTTCAAAGGATAAAAGGGTTATTATTCCTGATATAAAAAGACATTTAAAGCTAGAGGATGTGACTGGTTAGCCTATTGGTCTTGTTCCAAGCTCCGTGGCACCCTATGTCTGAGATATCCTAGACAAAGATGGTAACATTTTCTTCGAAGTTGTTTGGGTTGCAAGTACCTAGCAACCCAGCATGGCCAGCTTGACCTGATAAGGGTGGTGTTGCGCTACCATGTGTTTATATCATATCTACCCCATGTTAATATGACATTAAAGTTTCATCAGGTGCATTTATTTCAATACCCAAAGGCTGCGCAATTGAAATTGTGATGTCATGAATGTTTTTACTGCTAACGATAATACTTAAATTAAAATAACTAACGTATTGCACAGTTGTGTTATATTATATAAAACACATTATTTTCAGAATTATTTTGAACCTTTAAGATAGAAAACATGTAAAAATATATTCGGTCTGTCAAAACCAGTACACAGCTGTCAAATCTGACAGTCAAAAACACTTTGAGATATGTCACTCGATATATATTTTTCGCCTGATTTGGAACTGATTGAATTAACCGGAACTGGTTTAAATGTGTCTGCCAATAACTGCTACATTTGTGAAAGTAAACACATGCGTGGATTAAAATAACTGCAACATATTTTTGATAAGACATTTTGCATACTATAAAACAAAAAACAAAATTCAGATTGTTGTTTTGAATATATTTTTCCACAACAAATAAAAAAATTTGGTTGACAAACTGTACTTCTAGTACTGTGGTAAAACTCACCTCATCTTTAAATTGTTCATTGGTCAAAATAAAATTAATTGGGGTCAAAATGTATTAACATATGTCTGTCTGAATGCAATGACTCCATTCACCTTTTCTGGTAACATTCTGTGAACACTCCTCACCATTTCATGTTGATGAATTAATCTTGGTAACTTTTTGCCACAATTTCCTTCATAAAAATCTGTTATTTCTTTATTTTAAAATTCCTATTATCATATAAACTTTCATAAACAAAAACAACAACACTTCTTAATGACAGATAAAATAAATTAAGTTGAAAGCTAGTGTCATTACTTTGCCTGTTCAAAGAATATGTTGTGCTATTCTAAACACTTTTTTGTAGGTGTCTGCACATCTGTTCCACTTTGGTTAAAGGTTGTGTGCAACCTTCTTATATCTTACAAATTACCATAGCTACAGCTTTTAAACTTGGCATATTGTTCAACATTATATCCTGAGTGTTTTTGTCAAGAACCATACTTCTAACTTCCATTTATATCAAATTAGGGCATTTTTAAAATTTGAATTTAAGGTTAACATGTGTGTGCAAGCAGGACTTATGCACACATACATCTTTCAAACTACTTGTACTACAGTTTTGAAACTTTGTACACTTGTTCATCATCATTTTTTGGCAGCAATAATTAATTTTCATTAATATTTTGGCCTGAAAGATGTCACTACTATTGTTTGTGAATCTTGTTTTTCAGTGCCTTGCTTTCCACGCAAACAACCTAGAGTTATTCAACCGGAAGAAACAGTGCAGCATAAAAATGTTCATAGGTAGGCCCTGCCTGCCCTAAATTTTCAGGGATTTTTTAAATTTTATTTTTGTTTAGCAGGGGGGTCGAGGTGATGTTTTTAGCTGGTAATGAACAATATTATAAATTTTTAGAATTGAAGGTGGAAGGTTATGCTTTAAACTAGTAATGGACACTTTTCTAAATTAATAATAGAATTGTATTATGCCCCCGAAGGGAGGCATATAGTAATCGGACCGTCCGTCCATCCGAACGGATAAATTGGTACTTAGGTGGCTATAGGGACAATAGGTAACTGTACATTTTCTTTGATGTCATTCATTCCGTAATGGGTTTATGTGGCTATTTCGGTTTATGTGGCTAAAAAGAACAATGGGGAGAACAAAAGGATAGCCACTTAAGTACCGATTTGTCAGGATGTCTGTCTGTCTGTCCGTCCGTCCGAAATAATCTTGTCCTCGCTTCTTCTCAAAAACCGCTTGAGGGATTTCTTTGAAACTTCACAGGAGTGTTTGTCACCAAGCCTAGTTGTGCATATTGATAGGAATTTCTGCTGGGATTATTTTTGGCTGAGTTATGGCCCTTTTTAGCAAAATCTTGTCCTCGCTTCTTCTCTAAAACCGCTTGAGGGATTTCATTGAAACTTCACAGGAGTGTTTGTCACCAAGCCTAGTTGTGCATATCCTAAGGAATTTCTGATCGGATTATTTTTGGCGGAGTTATGGGCCTTTTTACCTAACCCTAACCCTAAACCCTTACCCTAACCCTAAGGTAAATTTTGTTAACGCAATAGAGGTTACATTTTTTGTCCAATTGTCATGAAATTTGGTATGAATATTGATGTTAATGATTTCTACACAAATTATTAAAATCATGTTGCTAAATTGACCAGGGGCCCCGCCCTGGGGATTTTAATTTGTTTTCTTTTAAATTCTGTTTTTAACCTTTGATTTTCTACAGTTATTAACCAGATTTTGACACAACCTTTTTACCATCTTAAAATTCAATCTTTCCTGAACAATTCATTCACTGGTTGTTCAGGGATAAAATTTGAAACAAAAATTTTAGTAGCAGGGTGAAAATTTCAAGTGTCAAAATCCAATATTTCTACCTGTCTTCAGCTATATTTAGGTATGATGTTTACCAGTATTATTGGTACAGTTGCTGGACAATGACCTGATGAACTTTGCTGCTTAGATCTGTTATTCAATATTAAGAACTTTGCTCTGGAAGATTTTATAGGGTAAATTTTGTCATTTTATGGATAGTTAGGAATAAACTTTCTTCCTTTATAGCACTTTGAAAATCAGGCTTTTCTGAATATGTTATTCACTGTTTTTTAAGTAAAACAACAACAAGAACAACAACAACAAATTTGTAGCACATTCTCAAAATGTTAAGACTAAATTTAAGAGAGCCTTAGATGTAAAGAGTGTATGATCACAAACTGGCAAGTTAAGGCCACACTTTTTAGCTCACCTGAGCTGGCTCAGGGTGAGCTATTAGGATCGATGAATGTCCGTCGTCCGTCCACACTTAGTTCGTTAACAGCGGTCACATTTTTGCTCCGATTGTCTTGAAACTTGGTCAGGATGTTTGTCCCAATGATTTCTCGGTCGAGTTCAAATATGGGTCATCTGGGTCCAAAACCTAGGTCACTGTTACTAAAAATAGAATTTTCTTGTTAACACTCTAGTGGTCACATTTTTGCTCCGATTGTCATGAAACTTGGTCAGGATGTTTGTCCCAATGATTTCTTGGACGAGTTCGAATACAGGTCATCTTGGTCCAAAAACTAGGTCACTGTTACTAAAAATAGAATTTTCTTGTTAACACTCGAGTGGTCACATTTTTGCTCCGATTGTCATGAAACTTGGTCAGGATGTTTGTCCCAATGATTTCTCGGACAAGATCGAATATTGGTCATCTGGGTCCAAAAGCTAGGTCACTGTTACTAAAAATAGAATTTTCTTGTTAACATTCTAGCAGTCAGATTTTTGCTCTGATTGTCATGGAACTTGGTCAGGATGTTTGTCCCAATGATTTCTCGGACGAGTTCGAATATGGGTCAGCTGGGTCCAAAAATTAGGTCACTGTAACTAAAAATTGAATTTTCTTGTTAACACTAGCGGTCACATTTTTGCTCCGATTGTCATGAAACTTGGTCAGGATGTTTGTCCCAATAATTTCTCGGACCAGTTTGAATATGGGTCATCTGGGTCGAAAAACTAGGTCACTGTTACTAAAAATAGAATTTTCTTGTTAAAACTCTAGCGGTCACATTTTTGCTCTGATTGTCATGAAACTTGGTCAGGATGTTTGTCCCAATGATTTCTCAGACGAGTTTGAATATGGGTCATCTGGGTCCAAAAACTAGGTCACTGTTACTAAAAATAGAATTTTCTTGTTTACACTATAGCAGTCACATTTTTGCTCTGATTGTCATGAAACTTGGTCAGGATGTTTGTCCCTATGATTTCTCGGACGAGTTCCAATATGGGTCATCTAGGTCCAAAAACTAGGTCACTGTTACTAAAAATAGAATTTTCTTGTTAACATTCTCGAGGTCACATTTTTTCTCCGATTGTCATGAAACTTGGTCAGGATGTTTATCCCAATGATTTCTCGGACAAGATTGAATACAGGTCATCTGTGTACAAAAACTAGGTCACTGTTACTAAAAATAGAATTTTCTTGTTAACACTCTAGCGGTCACACTTTTGCTCCGATTGTCATAAAACTTGGTCTGGATGTTTGTCCCAATGATTTCTCGGACGAGTTCAAATATGGGTCATCTGGGTCCAAAAACTAGGTCACTGTTACTAAAAATAGAATTTTCTTGTTAACACTCTAGCGGTCACATTTTTGCTCCGATTGTCATGAAACTTGGTCAGGATGTTTGTCCCAATGATTTGTCAGACGAGTTCGAATATGGGTCATCTGGGTCCAAAAACTAGGTCACTGTTACTAAAAATAGAATTTTCTTGTTAACCTTCTAGCGGTCACATTTTTTCTCTGATTGTCATGGAACTTGGTCAGGATGTTTGTCCCAAAGATATCTCGGACGAGTTCGAATATGGGTCAGCTGGGTCCAAAAACTAGGTCACTGTAACTAAAAATAGAATTTTCTTTTAACACTAGCGGTCACATTTTTGCTCTGATTGTCATGAAACTTGGTCAGGATGTTTGTCCCAATAATTTCTCGAACAAGTTTGAATATGGGTCAATTGGGTTCAAAAACTAGGTCACTGTTACTAAAAATAGAATTTTCTTGTTAAAACTCTAGCGGTCACATTTTTGCTCCGATTGTCATGAAACTTGGTCAGGATGTTTGTCCCAATGATTTCTCAGATGAGTTTGAATATGGGTCATCTGGGTCCAAAAACTAGGTCACTGTTACTCAAAATAGAATTTTCTTGTTAACACTCTAGCAGTCACATTTGTGCTCTGATTGTCATGAAACTTGGTCAGGATGTTTGTCCCTATGATTTCTCGGACGAGTTTGAATATGGGTCATCTAGGTCCAAAAACTAGGTCACTGTTACTAAAAATAGAATTTTCTTGTGAACGTTCTCGAGGTCACATTTTTTCTCCGATTGTCATGAAACTTGGTCAGGATGTTTATCCCAATGATTTCTCGGACAAGATTGAATACATGTCATCTGTGTACAAAAACTAGGTCACTGTTACTAAAAATAGAATTTTCTTGTTAACACTCTAGCGGTCACACTTTTGCTCCGATTGTCATAAAACTTGGTCTGGATGTTTGTCCCAATAATTTCTCGGACGAGTTCAAATATGGGTCATCTGGGTCCAAAAACTAGGTCACTGTTACTAAAAATAGAATTTTCTTGTTAACACTCTAGCGGTCACATTTTTGCTCCGATTGTCATGAAACTTGGTCAGGATGTTTGTCCCAATGATTTGTCAGACGAGTTCGAATATGGGTCATCTGGGTCCAAAAACTAGGTCACTGTTACTAAAAATAGAATTTTCTTGTTAACATTCTAGCGGTCACATTTTTTCTCTGATTGTCATGGAACTTGGTCAGGATGTTTGTCCCAAAGATATCTCGGACGAGTTCGAATATGGGTCAGCTGGGTCCAAAAACTAGGTCACTGTAACTAAAAATAGAATTTTCTTTTAACACTAGCGGTCACATTTTTGCTCCGATTGTCATGAAACTTGGTCAGGATGTTTGTCCCAATAATTTCTCGAACAAGTTTGAATATGGGTCAATTGGGTTCAAAAACTAGGTCACTGTTACTAAAAATAGAATTTTCTTGTTAAAACTCTAGCGGTCACATTTTTGCTCCGATTGTCATGAAACTTGGTCAGGATGTTTGTCCCAATGATTTCTCAGACGAGTTTGAATATGGGTCATCTGGGTCCAAAAACTAGGTCACCGTTACTCAAAATAGAATTTTCTTGTTAACACTCTAGCAGTCACATTTGTGCTCTGATTGTCATGAAACTTGGTCAGGATGTTTGTCACTATGATTTCTCGGACGAGTTCCAATATGGGTCATCTAGGTCCAAAAACTAGGTCACTGTTACTAAAAATAGAATTTTCTTGTTAACGTTCTCGAGGTCACATTTTTTCTCCGATTGTCATGAAACTTGGTCAGGATGTTTATCCCAATGATTTCTCGGACGAGATTGAATACAGGTCATCTGGGTCCAAAAACTAGGTCACTGTTACTAAAAATAGAATTTTCTTGTTAACACTCTAGCGGTCACACTTTTGCTCCGATTGTCATAAAACTTGGTCAGGATGTTTGTCCCAACTATTTCTCGGACAAGTTTGAATATGGGTCATCTGGGTCCAAAAACTAGGTCACTGTTACTAAAAATAGAATTTTCTTGTTAAAACTCTAGCGGTCACATTTTTGCTCCGATTGTCATGAAACTTGGTCAGGATGTTTGTCCCAATGATTTCTCAGATGAGTTTGAATATGGGTCATCTGGGTCCAAAAACTAGGTCACTGTTACTCAAAATAGAATTTTCTTGTTAACACTCTAGCAGTCACATTTGTGCTCTGATTGTCATGAAACTTGGTCAGGATGTTTGTCCCTATGATTTCTCGGACGAGTTTGAATATGGGTCATCTAGGTCCAAAAACTAGGTCACTGTTACTAAAAATAGAATTTTCTTGTGAACGTTCTCGAGGTCACATTTTTTCTCCGATTGTCATGAAACTTGGTCAGGATGTTTATCCCAATGATTTCTCGGACAAGATTGAATACATGTCATCTGTGTACAAAAACTAGGTCACTGTTACTAAAAATAGAATTTTCTTGTTAACACTCTAGCGGTCACACTTTTGCTCCGATTGTCATAAAACTTGGTCTGGATGTTTGTCCCAATAATTTCTCGGACGAGTTCAAATATGGGTCATCTGGGTCCAAAAACTAGGTCACTGTTACTAAAAATAGAATTTTCTTGTTAACACTCTAGCGGTCACATTTTTGCTCCGATTGTCATGAAACTTGGTCAGGATGTTTGTCCCAATGATTTGTCAGACGAGTTCGAATATGGGTCATCTGGGTCCAAAAACTAGGTCACTGTTACTAAAAATAGAATTTTCTTGTTAACATTCTAGCGGTCACATTTTTTCTCTGATTGTCATGGAACTTGGTCAGGATGTTTGTCCCAAAGATATCTCGGACGAGTTCGAATATGGGTCAGCTGGGTCCAAAAACTAGGTCACTGTAACTAAAAATAGAATTTTCTTTTAACACTAGCGGTCACATTTTTGCTCCGATTGTCATGAAACTTGGTCAGGATGTTTGTCCCAATAATTTCTCGAACAAGTTTGAATATGGGTCAATTGGGTTCAAAAACTAGGTCACTGTTACTAAAAATAGAATTTTCTTGTTAAAACTCTAGCGGTCACATTTTTGCTCCGATTGTCATGAAACTTGGTCAGGATGTTTGTCCCAATGATTTCTCAGACGAGTTTGAATATGGGTCATCTGGGTCCAAAAACTAGGTCACCGTTACTCAAAATAGAATTTTCTTGTTAACACTCTAGCAGTCACATTTGTGCTCTGATTGTCATGAAACTTGGTCAGGATGTTTGTCACTATGATTTCTCGGACGAGTTCCAATATGGGTCATCTAGGTCCAAAAACTAGGTCACTGTTACTAAAAATAGAATTTTCTTGTTAACGTTCTCGAGGTCACATTTTTTCTCCGATTGTCATGAAACTTGGTCAGGATGTTTATCCCAATGATTTCTCGGACGAGATTGAATACAGGTCATCTGGGTCCAAAAACTAGGTCACTGTTACTAAAAATAGAATTTTCTTGTTAACACTCTAGCGGTCACACTTTTGCTCCGATTGTCATAAAACTTGGTCAGGATGTTTGTCCCAACTATTTCTCGGACGAGTTTGAATATGGGTCATCTGGGTCCAAAAACTAGGTCACTGTTACTAAAAATAGAATTTTCTTGTTAACACTCTAGCGGTCACATTTTTGCTCCGATTGTCATGAAACTTGGTCAGGATGTTTGTCCCAATGATTTGTCAGATGAGTTCGAATATGGGTCATCTGGGTCCAAAAACTAGGTCACTGTTACTAAAAATAGAATTTTCTTGATAACACTCTAGTGGTCACATTTTGGTTCTGATTGTCATGACACTTGGTCAGGATGTTTGTCCCAATGATTTCTCGAACAAGTTTGAATATGGGTCATCTGGGTCCAAAAACTAGGTCACTGTTACTAAAAATAGAATTTTCTTGTTAACACTCTAGAGTTCACATTTTTGCTCCGATTGTCATGAAACTTGGTCAGGATGTTTGTCCCAATGATTTCTCGGACAAGTTTGAATATGGGTCAGGGTCCAAAAACTAGGTCACTGTTACTAAAAATAGAATTTTCTTGTTAACACTTTAGTGGTCACATTTTTACTCTGATTGTCAGATTGTAAAGAAACTTGGTCAGGACATATGTCCCAGTTATTAATTGGACCAGTTTGAATATGGGTCACCTGGGGTCAAAAACTAGGTCACTGTTACTAAAAATAGAAAAATCTTGTCCAGGCTGTAAATTTGTTATTTCTCATTGGATTTTAAAATAACTTGGCTCAAATGTTTACCATAACAAGGTGTAGTTTCGCGTACAATACCCATGCCTGTTGGTCCAGGGTCAAGGTCACTGTTACTAAAAATAAAATTTTCTTTTCTGGGCTGTAAATTCCTAATGAATGGAGTGATTTCAAAATAACTTTACATAAATGTTCATAAAGGGGATGAGTTGCTTACAATACCCATGCCGGTAGGTCAAAGGTCAAGGTCACTGTTACTAAAAATAGCATTTTCTTTTCCAAGCTGTAGTCTTGTTGTTTCTTATTGGATTTTAAAATCTTGGTGTAAATGTTCACCATATCGAGATGTTGGGTCTCGTACAACACAACTTTGTTGTACTCAGGTGAGTGATAAAGGGCCATCATGGCCCTCTTGTTCATATTACCCATTTCATATGTAGTAAGGTCCATAACTCTAATAATCATTTTCCAGGATAATCTCCACAATAATCTTAGAATTTTCTAAAAAAAATGTAATATTTAACTTTATTTAACTATATATTTACTACAGACTTTAAACATATGATCCTTTCATCTTTCACATTATATGCATGCAGTATGCTTTGTCTTCCACAAGCATATTTTTCATTACATATGTTTTTTTATTACATATGTATACCCATTCGATTTCAAAGCTACATTTCGGGGGCATATTATGTCAATTTCAAGTGACAGCTCTTGTGTTAAAAATACAAATTGAAAAAAAAATGCCTTATTTTAAACCAATATCACTAAAATAAAAACTAATAATCCTTTTACATAATTATTATATATTATTCGATTACTGTTTTAAGCAGATAAATGACAAATACTTATATAAGGTCTGATTTTTATGTTGCCCTTTCAAAGAAATGGTGATACATAGGGATCGCTTTGTCTGTCTTGGATTTTGACAGGAAAACTTAACGTTGGCTATTACTTTGCCATTTCTCAATATTTCTTCATGAAACTTCCAAATTATATTGCTCAAGACAACACACTCTTGATGATGACAAGTTGTTTTGGTCAAGATGGGTATATGCCCCCTTTTGTACTTGCATTTTTCTTCTGACATTGTACCAGAGGGCAACACAAGCGTTCAACTCAACACCAATCTATACTCAACAAAAAAAGAAACCTGACACTGTAACTTTGAATAAGTATGAGGTGCATATTCAAAATCTATATATTTTTGCACCATCCAAAAGAAAATAACCACTGAATCACTTGTTTCATGCACCAAAAATATCAAAATGTATAATTAAGTTCAAAACATGCACAATTTTTATTACATACCACAATTCAATTAGCTTTAAATCTGATTCCATGAAAATACACCAAATATAAAGTGTCAGGTTTCTATTTTTGTTGAGTATAGTTAATTATTTTATATTTCCCAATATTATATAAAACACTAAAAAAGTTCCCAATTCAGTTGTATCCAATGCTTATGAAGAAATATATTTTATTGATGATTATTCTTGTTCTTTGTTTTTATTTCTACCAGAAATATCGTTTTTACCAGAAAAACATCTATTACAAAATGTAGAAATTTTATTATCTTCTAGTTTTTTTTGCATGTCTGTTTTGGCTTTTTCCCAATGATCTAGTCTGGACATTATATGCTAGGTTCTTTTCATTTTTAATACTTAGGTCATACAATATAAATATGTAAAAAGGCAATTACCGTAACATTGATGGTATACTGTAAGCATCGAACTAAAGAAAGATAAAACTTAACTAAGACTTCAAAGCCTGGGGGACTAGAAAAAAACTTGCTAACAAATGCCTTAACTTTGAATAATTATTTTAGGTATGGAGAAACCAATGTTAGATATGTTAACCAACCAATGAAGTTGGAGCAGTGGAGGAGGGGTAAACCACAGAACCCTAATACTGGCCGTCCTCTACCTAACCTACCCCAGGACCAAGCAAATGAGCCACAACCTAAACAGCTTCCTCCTGTCAAGAGAACAAGACCTGTGAATACTGAGTATTCAATGACATCCACTCCAAGGCCAGCCGAATCTGAGTATTCCATAGCCTCGACTGTCAGATCACAGCAGCGCGCTCAACCTGTGACGGCAGACTTCTTTGTCAGTGTTCCAATATTTAATGAGACCCATAATCACAGGTATAGCAGCTCCTGTCTCATGTTGTAATTTACTGCAGTATTGTTAACTTTTACTATCTCATATTGTAATCTACTGCGTTGTTGTTAAATTTTACTCTCTCTTGTTGTAATGCCATGTGGAACTGTAGAGCCTCATCAGACTGCATGGATGTGCAGGCTGATCTGGACTTTTAATTTAGGCTGTTTTGATGTAGTAAGGGGTCAAAAGACATAATAATCATAGGTAAACTTTCGCTTGGGCTTTAAATATGATAAAAATTTGCTTTGAATTGAATCGTTGCAGTCTGATCTGGATCTAAACTGTTTGCATCTTGTTCAGAAATAATATAATTAATCTAAAATGAACAGTTTAGATATTGATCAGACTGCACAGGTTCCCATGTGTTACAAGATTTATACATCAAATAGATGGTTCAACTTGTACAAAATAAATTGATTCCTTACTAAACGACAGTCTTGTCACGGTAACTTAAAATGTTTTGACTCATAATACCGGTCTTCTGACACAACACAGTCACACTCATTTTTATAAATTCAGTATAAATTGGATAAATTGACTCAGAATTAGATATTAAGTTTTCATCAATTGGTCTGTAACTTCAACATTACACAAGTGATTGATGTCAAACATACAATAGATGTTCCCTATTATGACCTACCTAATTTCTGACAAGGCCCATAACTCATCCAAAATATTTTCACATTTTCAACTTCAGTTATCGCAAAAAGAATGAGTATGTGTTTTTTGACCGAGCTGATGATGAGGGGTCTTTGTACCATCAGAGCTTGTCTCGCAACTCGAGTCTCCGAGACCTACGTCAGCTGAGCGCCCGCAGACCGCCCTCGGGACATCAGCACTCAGACAGGAGACGTCACCATTCTTCCCATAGGTAACTTTTTTGTCGCCCATCTTTTGATGTTTGGTTTCTACTATAGCAATTCAATCACGCTTAACTGTCATATTTATTTTGTTTATGATATGCTGTAAGTCCCAAGCAGTATGATCTTATGCTATTTGCAGTCTTTGTTTATGTATAATAAGGAGGCAGTAAATGCATTTAAAATTACTTAAGTTACAATATGGAGATGACTAGTGCATTAATTAATAAAATCAGTAGACAACTAGACAAAGTATATCTTATTAATAGTTCATGAACGAAGACAAATGGCATTCATTTATCAGTGTATTTTTATGATAGTTCCCATACAATCTCGAAACAAACAGTGCATTTCTTTACCAGTGTATTTAATATTTCTTGTGCAGCCAGCAGACAGTCAGTTATATGAACCTGTCTCCTAACACTGTGTTATTATAACAGTTTCCATACTATCTGGTGAGAGTGCATACCTTTACCATATTGAATTCATTCTACAGATGTAGATTGGAATGTGCTACATCTACCTCTAAAATTGTGATACATGTTAACCATTTACTACATAGACACACCTTTATTGCATGGGTGAACAGTGTAAATCCAGATCAGCCAGCCCATTTGATCAGAATCTACACTGTTTGCTTTTGGATTCATAAAGTTATTTCTGACCAAGATGAAATCAGTGCAGATCCTGAGCAGACAGCATGGGTTTTCTTGCAAATCTAAATCTACATTGGTCACACACACATGTTAAAATGTGTATAAATGTAAAAAGTAAAGGGTTAAAATTGATTGTTTAGAGAATAGAGAGTACTGTAGTCTTTGTTTATGAAGTGTTATTTAGAATAAATGATTTACAATATCGTCTGCATTGTTTACACAGAGGAGTAGTTCGTGAGCGTAGAAGACGTCCTGTGTCTGGCAGCGAGGCTTCATACAACACTTTCTCCTCGCGTGGAACTTATGGTTATGAATCAGAAACTTTCGAAGAGGCAAAAATTCTAAGGAAGGCAAGGTCAACGTCCGGACTGAATGTGGATTCTGATGATGAAGACTGCAGATAGAGCAGATGAATAAACTTGAGTGTCTCCAGAAAGTGGTCATTAACTGACTATTGCCGTTTATATATTAGATGCAAAAATCAAAAGATCAGATTTTGTAGATGTCAAAGTAGCTATATGTATTGCGTTTGCTGACCAAGTTTTCATATAGGCTGAATTTTACAGGAAGTTTAACCCCCTTACTTTCAAATATATGTAGGGGTTCCACAATTTTCTGAATCTCAAGGGACATTTTGAACAAGTTAAAACTTTCTTTCATATATACACCTTTATGGCATTTGCAGCCAGTGAAGATTTAGATCAATAAGCATATCTGTGCCATCTGATCTTGATCTACACTGGTCACTTCGTCAGAAATTACCTAATGAATCAGCAGGCAAATGTTGTAGATCCTGATCAGATGGCGCAGATATGCTAAATTGATCTAAATCTACACTGGTTGCACATGCCATAAAGGTGTATATATGTTGTTTTTTTTAAGTTTGTTTAACCCTTTAGTCCATATATATGCCTTTAACACATGGCAGGAATGTGCCAGCTGATCTGTATCTACACTGTTTGACCATGCAATAAAGGTGTAACTATGGAGCAGAGGGATAAAATAGGTTTTTTTTCTCTTTCTCTAGGTTGATTATCTAGAAAACAACAAAGGGCATTGCATACTGAAGGATATTAATCACTTTACAAATATCTACCATTCTTCATAGTTGTTGTTTATTTCTAGTGTAAAATATTGTTTGAGTGCCTTACATAGGATCAGATTAGAATTTCCAAAAAAAAGATTGTTCAACGTTCTAATAATTCAAAAAGATTTGCATGCAGTGCGAGTCCTGTCATCGTGGGTTGTGACTTATATCCCATGTGCAACCAGTGTAGATCCAGATCATCCAGATTCATTGAATACATCCGATCAAGAAATGAAAAGTGTAGCACCTCAAATGAATGGACAGATGTGCACTCTGATCTGGATCTGCACTTCTCACCCATGGGACAAAGTACAGGGTTAATTATTATTACTGTGGGCACAGTTATTACTGAATGGAGAATTCTAAGCAGTTTGCTCATCATTTGGTATGCAATATTCACCATTTGGTATGCAGTATTCACCATTTGGTATGCAGTATTCACCATTTGGTATGCAATATTCACCAGTTGGTAAACAGTATTCACCATTTGGTATGCAGTATTCACCATTTGGTATGCAGTATTCACCATTTGGTATGCAGTATTCACCATTTGGTATGCAGTATTCACCATTTGGTATGCATACAGCTGGTTATTTATTTCATTAGGTTATTTCTGACCAAGATATAATCATTGTAGATCCAGATCAGATGCCATGAATGTTCCAACTGTTTTGGATCTACACTGGTCCACCATGCAATAAAACCCATATATATCAAGGATTAACAGTTTGATTATTCCATGTTAAAGTAAACCTTTTGTTATAATATACATGTTTTCCTTTCTTAAAGACTTTAAACTTTTTCTGTTAGGTTTTACTTGCACTATTTTAATGTAAAACATAACGTTTATTGCTGATTTTGTTATATATGTATATAAGCATGACAGATATGCATGTGTATTTGCATTTTATAGTGTTCTTTATCAGTGTTTGTAGGTTTCTTAAAAAAGTCTTTTTACAAACTTTTTGAGACATTGCTAAAGCTATTTTATATTTTACTATGTATTTAATGTAATGCTTCAGGGAGAAATTCTGAAAGGTGCTCTGTTTATTGATGTAAACTTTTAATGCTATTTGATACAGAAAACTGTGATCATTATCACTACATATGATTATATTGTGAGACTTAGGGTTTTAAAGGTCCTATTGTTCTAGGCATTATTGTATACCTAATATTGATTTTACAGATTCAGGTCATTTTAAATATACCGCGAAATATAACAAATTATTGGAAATTTCATCGTTCATGCTGACTGGCTGTAGGAGCCAGGGAAATGAGGATTTTGTGTACTACGTCATCAGTATTGGTAAAGCGTTCGTTAGTAAACAGATCGTCTGTCAAAACTGTCAAAGGCCAAGCCAGGGAAAACGCAGGATTGTTAAAAACGTCCATCTCATGTCTTATTATAGGTATATATGTCTTATTATAGGTAATTGTTGTAAAACATGATTATTTGTTGATTTAAGGTAAAATTTGATAAACTTTTATTTATTTTAAGGGTTTTTATAGCGAGATTCTGCAGGAATTCTGCCGGTATTTTCAGCTTTCCGCCGTCTGTTGCGGGATCCCAACACTTTTCCGCCAGTGGCAGAATTCTTGCGGGATCGAGGTTTTTTTACTATGAAAGCTAGGTTTTGGCGTGTTTTGGCAGAACAGACTCGGGAATAACATTAATAAAGTAAACTTTTTGGGGTCTATTCTAAATTGATATTTATCAACTTTTTCCATTCTAAACACATTAGTAAACTGATTTATCACATGAAAATAAATGATATATTAATTTTATTAATTGAGAAATTAAAGATAAGAAAAGATATAAATAGAAGCATTAAACTGAACATATTTAAAAGGTTCATATGTGTTGTTCTTATTAAATTTTAATAGTTCCAAATGGTGTTTTTGACCCGCCTCCAACATGTTTCAAAATCCATGGTCGTGACAATATGAATATAAGGTTATTTGTTGTTTCTCCAAGTGTGCAATGTCAGATTTTTCAACAACCTGTGATAAAACGTATTTTTTTCCAGTCAAAGTAAAATACCGGTTTTATTACAGCCAGGGTACAATGTAGGGGTTTTTCACTCAGATTTAAATACAGGTTTTTCTACTGCCAGGGTACAATGTAAGGGTTTTCCACTCAGAGTAAAATACAGGTTTTTCTACCACCAGGGTACAATGTAAGGATTTTCCACTCGAAGTAAAATACAGGTTTTCTACCGTCAGGGTACAATTAATATTTTTCCAGTCAGAAGTACAATACAGGATTTTCCACAGTCAAGGTGCAATGTCACATTTTCTCTTATGTTCAATTGCACATAAGCAATTAAGACCACATTGGGTTGTGTTATATCCAAGTAACAATCACCACTGCTTGTCATCAAAAGGTTCTGCGGATTGTCTAACTTTCATACTGAAGACATCTGTATTCATTTTACTGAGATAACAACAGTATAGGACTAGAAACTAAATGTTGGATTACTTGTTCAAAGCCATATTAAGTAGTAGTACTGAAGATAGAAAGACATTCCTGTTTGCACTTGTATTACTTTTATCAAAATAAATTTGACTTTTTTAGCAATTATAATTTGGATATCCATTATAGAGTATGAAAGTAGCATTTTCAACTTGTCTTGAATAATAGGAGATCTCTATAATGTGTAGATTTATGGTTACATGTTGATGTATGGTTTTGATGTATAGTGCCTTTTTGTGTATGGCATTTTCCAGTCTTTTTATTGATTGCATGTCTGTTTTAACTCACTAAGAGCTCTTTAGTTGTTTAATATTAAGTCTGATATTCCATTGTTATTTATAGCTGTTGCATTTTATACATTGTACATGTAGTTACAAGTAAAACAATTGTTATTTCAAAATACGTCTTTGTTGTGTTTTAATATGACCTACATTTTGTTCCATTGCAACTGTCACTGTTGTTTTCAGCCAACTTGCACTGTATTCTGATATGCCAGAGTTAAAGCTGCATGTTCAATAATCAGGGTGGAGTACTTCAATGTCTCAGGTGTGCTTAATTTATATTTTTCTACTTTAAATGACTGAACAGGAGGGGATTTCTCCGAAAGTAATGCTATAACAACTCAAGTTCAAATATATTCACTGGTTTGTTAACTGTGTAAGAATGCTACATTACATTAACTTTGTTTACAGGTCTTTTATAATTTAAATGATCAAATTTGATATTTGAAAACACTTCGTATTTTTGTCCCTAAACTGTGACTATGCAGCCTTAACTCAGTAACTTGACTAAATGGAAATTGTCCTGCCTGTGAGTTAACCTGTAAAGTGCTAAGTTCAGCATCAGTCCAGTTCTGATCAAGGTCTAAATTGTTAATAGATTAGTTAATAAATTTACAGAAAAAGATTCCCTGTGAACTGGCTCAAACTGAAAGAAAGCAGATTCTGTTACATTAATTAAGCAGATTGTTATTTTTTACAAATTGAATTATTATAATCAATTTTTTGATGTCATTCAAGGTTTGAGGTCAGCTTTTTGAAGAAATTTGTTCCTTGTGATGTTTGCTCCATTTTATTGACTAGTCCAGCCACTGTCAGTTACAGAATCTATCAACTTGCTACAGTACCTGGAGTAAACATGCATATACAGCGTTTTAAATAACTTGCCATGTGTTGCAGGGGAGTAGAGGAGTGCATTCATCACTTACAGTGACACCTCTTGTAAACAATGTCCTCATTCAATTATTCTTTAATGCAGTAAGATACCCGGGGTATTGATGAAAGTTGCTGCTGAAATAAGTACAGTTACAATTCCACTGTTGAATCAGGCAACAGTTTTACAAACTTGGAAACATTAACTTCCTATACTAGTTTCACTAAAATAGTTGTTGCAGCAGAATTTTGTAAACAACTCCTCAAGTATATAAGACACATACTTAATTAGCCAAATTAAATTTGCAAACAGACTTTGTGCCTACTACACCTAACTGCTGTTTATTTGGCCATATATAAAGCTTCAATACCAAGCTATTCTTATAAACTTATATGAAAGAAAACTACAAAACCAAATACAGATCAATACTTTATTTTCTTAGAAAATAATAAATAATACAAAGCATGAAAAACAGTTCAATAACATCAGATAATAAAGGATAAAGGAATGGAATTGCACACACAATTCTTTATCTACAGGAATTGTTACAGTATCTAATTAGATAATTTAATTTAGATTTGTTTTCATTCTTGCATATGATACCACAGTAACACATGACTGTTACAAATTAATTTCAAACAATTTTAATCAAGTTATGAGGTCAGATATTTGGTAATGGCAATAAAATAGCAATATACCATGAAGAATAGAGTTAAACTACTATAATTTTCATCATCAGTTAACAATTTCCTCCACAGATACACCTTTATTGGGAGGGCGAACAGTTTAGATCCAGATCAGCTGGGACATACATGCTGTCTGATCAGGATCTAAACTGTTCGCTATTTGATTTATTAGGTTATTTCTGACCAAAATGCGACCAGCACAGATCATGATTATACGGCACTGATGAGCCGGCTGATCTGTATCTACACTGGTTGCACATGCATAAAAATGCGTATATATGGAGGAAAGTGTCCACCAGCAGAATTTGACAATGAGGGTACAATTGTTATTAGATCAGCTGACAGCTGCCAAAGACAAACTGCCAAAACACTGAAACACTTCATAGCTGGAGGTTATAAACCTGAGTTTGGAAACCAGTCTCAAATCTCAAGCATCTGATTGGCTGAAATGGCGACTGGTCGCCATTTCAGCCAATCAGATGCTTGAGATTTGAGACTGGTTTCCATGCTCAGTTTTATAACCTTGGGCACTGATGTTATGATATCTGCATAACTATACGTGATTAATATCAGAATGACTTTACAATTAAAGAAATCTACTGTTCAATATCTTATAAGAAACCTACTGTAATGATAGAACGTACACACTATAATACAGATAGCAGTAAAGTCTAGCAGTATGAAGATCTGTGTTCTGTTCTTGTATTGCATATGTTTACATATCAGATTTAATTAACTGCCTTTTTCAGACAAAAAAAATAAATCTCTAAATTTGCAGGCAAGACAAAGACTGGTTAACTATAATCAACACATTTGTTTTTAAAAACTGCCAAATTTTGATGCTGCAAAATTAAATCTGAATACAACAGTTTTGTATTACTTAACCAAGTTGAGAGCAGCAATATTCAAGTCACAAGTCAAATGGGTTCTTGGTGATTTGTTTACAATCACTTCATTTTCAGTCAAATTAAATGATTTGAAATGCTGGGATTTTATACTTTTTTGGGGGTATCAAAATCATTACTGACATTTTCCAAGGACTTCTGCAGGATTTCCATACACGAATTAAACACATACTGTTATTTTTGAAAACATATAACTATCTAATTTTATATAAGTTGGATTGTTGTTTTGGGCCATTCTAATTATGGGAATGCAAGCTGATGTCTTGAATCATATTGTAATTTAAGGAATGCAGGTGATGTCCTCATTGGTTTTGAATGATCGGGTATGTAAGTCACTACTTGTTAATGCACATCATGCTAAGGATGTATACAACACAGTTAATAATCATACATTGAGCTTTAAGTTATTATGTTTAATGTAATCTAAAGTAATTTACACAGATTAAAAGAAAAATTTTAAAGGTAAAGAAAAGCTGTAACATAAAAACAGTTTCAAGACAATATCAGTATCTTTTTTGTAATTCAGTTAACCCTTTCCTCCATAGATACCTTATTGCGAAGGCGAACAGTTTACATCCAGATCAGCCGGCACATCTGTGCTGGCTGATCTGGACCTACACTGGTCGCACATGCGTAAAAAGGTGTATATATGGAGGAAAGGGTTAACCGTTTACTGCTCAGGAACAGGTTTTATCCTGTGTGCTACGAGATTCACATCTGCCTCATATGGATCTACACTGATCACTTTTATATTTGTTGCGTTATTTCTGACCAAAGTGTGAATGATGTGGATCCGGATCTGTATGGACGAGCAGACTGATCTGGATCTACACTGGTCACTTTCATATTTGTTACGTTATTTCTGTTCAAGAAGTGATTGACATAGATCCGGATCCATCTGTGTGGACGAGCAGACTGATCTGGATCTACACTGGTCACCAATAGGATTAAAACTAGATCCTTTGGAGTAAAGGCAACACCACCAGTTCACTTAAGTGTCAATACAATTATTTCTTGTTTATGTTTGAGGGATAACAAAAAATTTCTGATGTACAATTTACAGTACATAAAGTTTATGTGCCTGCCACACAAGAAAATAAAATCAGTTACATTTACTGCATAAATAAAACTCAATAGATTTGCCTATACTTAAAGACTTCTCAAGTTTGTGAAATTAAATATATTTAATGTGTTTTACATTGGGATGTGACTGAACAGTTCAAAATTTCATGATTAATATGAACCTAGAAATGATTACTTAAAATTCTGTCCATATTCATTTTCACATATGTTTTTGAACTCTATAATAAATTATATTTACAAGAAAAAAAACTAAACCACATATATTTATACAAATCATTAAAACAAAGTAAATAACTATGCACTTCAGTGAGCTAAACTTGCATAAAATATTTGATTGCCTCTGATCAATGCACTTTATACTTCAGATTTCTGTAAAATAATTTTAATATTATTAGCATATATTTACTACATGGGAAAAACACTAGAATGATTCAATATTAAAATGACCTAACAATTCTTCTACAATGTCGCTAACATTTGTATTGGTAGTGTAACTAATTGATATTAATTGGTCAAGTATGATCTTTGAGCCAAATGTTCACTTCTGCTTCTGTTTTAACCCTTTCCTTCATAGACACACATTGATTGCATGGGCAATCCGTGCATCCGTGCCTCCTGATCAGGATCTTCACTGTTCGCTTTTGATTTGTTTTCTGACCAAAATGCGACCAGTGCAGATCCTGATCAGACGGCACGGATGTGCTGGCTGATCTGGATCTACACTGGTTGCACATGTGTAAAAATGCGTATATATGGAGGAAACAGTTAACCACATTAAACAAGGTGTCAGTCCCTTTCTCTGGGGATGTGTGAAAACATCCCGGGTATTTGTGAATATATATGTCAGTGTTGAAAATCACGTGTCAAATACCGCAAATATAATAAAGTAAGGAAGTAGCTACTGAAATGTCATTTCAATATGGTTAACCTAACTCGTAAATTGTAACCGGTTCATCCTTTAACATGTGATTAACTGGTCACATTCCTTATTCACACAATCTAACAATTTGCCATCATCATACTAAAAGCACCATAAAATATGAAAAACCTGCCCTCGTTCCTTTTCAACATCTATTACACAGAAGATCCAATTCTACATGCTTACTGCTTAACCAGTTGTGACCAGTTTTTCCAATTTATTTTACATCGAGATCAAAATTAAATCTTAACTTCGGCAATGTCAATTTAATATCATTTCCATTTGAAACCTACAAATGTCATGTTTAAAATATATGCTAGTTAAACATATTATGGTTTTTAATAAAATTAATTCTCCAATTTATGACAATTATCTCTTTTAATGCGTCTGTCACAATACTGGTATATAGAAGATTTCACTATGCACCAAAGGCAAGTTTATCAATTTCGTATAACAACATGTACACAGAGGATATCCCTTCTACACAAATTACTGTTTAATATGTCACATCAGTAAAACCCTTATTGTAACCATAAGAATACCCTGTAAAACTAAACAAAGACTTAATAATACCAGATGGATAGTAAAGAAACTTTTTTATGTCTTTAAACTGGCAGTATAGCCAATCTTTAGAATTTGTATTTTCTTTTTATTTATTAGGGATGGGAACAAGCATCCAAGTACTCAGGTACTTGATCAATTGTCCGAATATCAAATAATAAAAGTAGTATTTGAATCATCTGAAAAAAGAACAATATAGATACGCTTTCGGAAACTTGTTTTAATGGAAATATGGGTATAACCAATAGGAGGCAATTGTCACTTCTACACAGCTCCAACCTTGTTTTAGTTGTGTTACTTATCTACTTTGTTCAATTTCTTCATTCTAAATGAATATGTTGATTAGCTTTTTTTAATTACAGTAACACATGACTTGTAAATATTACTGTCGCTGTACCAATTTACAGCTCATGAACAAAGACATTTGACTGATATATTGGTTATTTCATTGATAATCATTAAAGTCTGTTCATCTTTTTTCTCAATGATGTTGGCAGCCAGACAAATGAATGTTGTAAAATTTTTGTGTTCCTAATCTTAAGATGATTTCTAGTACTTGATCAGATAAAGATCCGAGTATTTGAGTATCATATTTGCTACTCATTCCCATCTTGAAATAAATATTACTTTTTAATATCAGTGAAAATTACCTAGTATTACTTACAATCAAAATAAATAAAAATTTTACACTTACTATTCGTAAAATACACGACTAGAAAAATGTATGCAATGTGGTGAAACAAGTATGTTTAATTAACCATTAAAAATCAATTTAATTTTTCTAATTTCAACATAAGTTTTACAAGAAATAGGCAAACAGGTATTGACATCACTGACATGGTGTTTATCAATGCATAAATGTATTTTATGAATGAAATTGAAAAATATTAGCACAAATGGATTTTCATTGATTTTTAAAGTTACAATGGGAAAACCTGGTTTGCACTGTAACATTTGTATTTAGTTGATAAAACCATATGATTTATGAATGAAATTTAAAAAAAAAGAACATTTACTGAAAAACAACAAGCTATTGCTTGTTTTACCAATGCATAAAATCTTGCATATAAATGACCTGTATACAGACTGGTGGTCATTGTAAAATCCCTGCACTCTTGTTCATCCCAGCATTATTTGTTCATTCTTTAACAGGCCAAATGCTATACAAAAACATAAACCTCTAAGACATACTGTAAACAATTACTGAGCACTTTAAAAGTTTTATATGAGCACTAACTTAAAAGGATGGATTACTCTAAGCCTCAATGCTCTGTTATGGTTATTTATGCCTCTTGTTTTGCATCACACTTCTATTTATATAAATCAAATAGGCTTAACAAGATAAAACTGAGACCAAGTTACTGCAGTTTATAATTAGAATGCACTTTTGTTGGCAAATATATTTGGGGACACTTGCATCTGTTTAAAGTTGAGAGTTATTTTTTCTGTCGGAGAGCTTGGTTTTCCTCGGAGAGGACGAGAATTTTCTTGCTAAGTTGTTCATTATGCTGCTTCAGGTATCGTATCATGTCTGCCTGACGTTCGAGCACCTGATCCATCAGTCCCCCATCTCTGTAAAACAATCAAGCATGCTTCTTATCCACTGACCTTACATTTTTTGTAGTGTTTACACACACTTCAGTTATGTTTGTTGGAGCCCTTATTGTTCTATTTTAGTGCCCAAGGATGGTTATACAACAAATTTCTATTTCAATTAGACTTTGACCCTGCAAGATGCCGACCACATTTTTTTTTGTCAAGCAACGACTGTTAGAACTGCCACATCAATCAAAAGCTGCTGTATTTTACTTTCCAAATTAAGTTTTGCTGTCAATCAAATTTTTGTTGCGGATATTGAAACAATAACAAAAGGTGTGGCCTAAAGTAAAGCAACCTGAAGGCGTGATTAACAATGAACAATGTTCTGTCAATTATACTTTCCCGCGCTACTTCCCAACGAAAATATAAAGTCGCCACACATCTAAAACTGAGCATGGAAACCAGTCTAAAATCTCCAGCATCTGATTGGCTGAAATGGTGACCAGTCATGGCATGGGTGAACAGTGTAGATCCAGATCAGCTGCCATATCTGTGCCTTCCTGATCAACACTGTTATTAGGTTAGTTCTGACCAAAAAACGGACAGTGCAGGTCATGAATCTACATTTTTCACTCAATGGTTACAATGGGTATAATAAGGAGTTGAGGGTTTAACCATAACATGTACAGAGTGTGACATGTATTGGAAAAGAGCAAGCTAAAGTTGCCTACCTAAACCCTATATCAGATGAGATGGAGTTTGTCTGTAAGAAACTTGTCACCATTTCTTCTTGGTTGACATCAGGAGAAGCTCCACTTCTGTTAAAGTTAATTGTGCGAACTGAAAAAGAAATAATTTAACTCCTACATCAAATGTGAAATCGAAAGTCACATCCATGCAATCTTATCAGCATCTACACTGTTCTCTTTTATATTTATTGGATTATTTCAGACCAAGAGGCAACATTTCTAGGTCCAGATAAGGCACAGATGTGAAAGCTGATCTGGATCTTCACTGCTTATCATACAACTTTGTGTATATGTGCTCTGCAGGAAACAAAATGTACAGTCAAATCAAAAAAGTAGATTAGAACATGACTATACATTTATATAATAAACATTTAAGTTTCTTCCATTCTAAATTCATATTGCTGGGAATAGTTGCTGTAAAATCAACATTTGAAATGTGATAATACAAACAAGAAAGCACAACATGCACAATATAGGCCTGGGTCGGATGCAAGATTTTCAGAAAGATGGTTTGCCTGGGACAGTATTAGGTTAGTTACATGATTATTTCCAACTTTCAGGTCAAAATCCCAATGAAAATTAAATATAGGTGCCCAAAAAGGGGGGTTAAAGTGACCCCACTGAACCCCCTCTGGATCTGCTACTGTAGGCTCAGCCACATGTCAACCTTATTCAATAATATTAGACCAAAAATTAAGAAAATTTGACATATAGCTAATCATATACGGTAGATCTCAATAACCTTCAAAGAAGTCATTTCTTAGAGAAAAATATTGTTTTATAAACCAACTTACTGCAGTAAATAACAAGCAAGATGATCTGTACAGCACAAGAGATCGAGATGATAATTTGTATATAGCCGTCTTTATGCAGTGGACCACATTTCGCAGTGACTGGACACTGCTCATTCAAAATCTGTGTGACTAGTAACAAAATGGTGGTAGCTGAAATATATACATGTACCATTAAACATGGAAAAGATGTTTGACATGCTTTATGTAATATAGGGCTTGTCATGGAAGAGGTATCTTTAAACAGATCACATCAATCCTTGAAATGACATCATTTACCGAGTTAACCCTTTCCTCCCTAGACACTTTTTAGTTATGAGAAAATAATCGACAAATGTAAATTCTTTCTGGATATAGTATTAAAAACTTAAATGTTAAAATATAATGCTGAAGACAACTTTCCCATGACGTGACACATATTGCTGTTAATTTTGAGAAGTTTAATGTAAATCAACTACATCCTTTTGCATAGGAAATCATCAATAGAAAATTAAAAGCATTTCACTATCAGATTATCGAGTGTTTTCCATAGTGGAAAAATATTAAGAATATACTTAACTTTAAATGAATGAAGATATCTCAGAAGTATTTAAGTGATAAAAGTTTTGGCTTGATAATCTCTGAAAGATCAAATTTTAAGACAGCCAAGTCCTCAGTGATAAATCCGAAATCAGAAAATAATCTGTTCTGTGCAATGATGACTGAAGAGACATGACTTCTATTTTTGACATCCAGATAAGTATACAAATTTGGTCAGGATTTTATCTATAACCACGAATGTTGTTTACTTCCATTGTGATGATTATTTTTCTGAATTCTTAGCTTCTTTGCTAGTATTTTAGCTAAAACTGATCTGACTAGCTTTAAGTACAAATATTGTACATCAACCAGAATAA
Organism: Corbicula japonica; assembly: GCA_038501625.1. Taxonomy (NCBI): domain Eukaryota; kingdom Metazoa; phylum Mollusca; class Bivalvia; order Venerida; family Cyrenidae; genus Corbicula; species Corbicula japonica. The sequence goes on along the minus strand of JAZAYU010000395.1, from coordinate 318,703 downwards.
ATTCTACACAATAAAACAGAGAAGAGTGGGTTCTCTACCTCCTGTGTGATATACTATCTCAACAACTTAATAAATGCACACAACTGCAAGGCATATGCCTCTGTTTGTTTGTTTTCTTCCCATTAGGTACATTTATTACCGCCATATTATATCAGACTTAAACATTGCATAATAATTTTCATGATTTATTTTTTCAACTTATACTTCCTGAAATCAAAACTACCACAAACTAAGATGTAACTGGGGCTTTATATCCTTAACAAATGCAAATGACTGGATAATTTGAAGTTTGAATGATTATTTCCCTATGTTGGTGTAAAAACTACCCACTGCCCAAACCAATTTTAACTGTAGGAAAATTTAGTGGAGAAATGTTTTCCTGGGGGTGATATTTTTATAGCAAAAAAATGAGAATACATAATAATATTTCATATTATATTAAGTCATAACCCTTTCCTCCATATATACACATTTTTACACATGTGCAACCAGTGTAGATCCGGATCAGACAGCACATACATGCCATCTAATCAGGATTTACACTGGTCACATTTTGGTCAGAAATAACCTAACAAATCAACATAATGATCATATAAAATATCCATGAAATTGGCCAAATAAACTGCCCTGATTAGAAGGTGGGAGGGGCTTTATTCAGCAAAAAAACAAACCAAATAATTTTGGAAAGCTCATAACAAGCCTGAAACCAACCTGCTGATGCAATGATTAGAGGCAGACGCCGAATATTGCGGGTTTGTCTGTAGAAATTTAAATAACCATACAGCCGACTTCTGTAATGCTGATGTCTAAAACAAAGTAAAAAAAAAAAAACATTAAACTTTAGTTCTGAGCCCCTTATACTACACAGAGGTAAAAATAGTATTCTCTGGCACAAAACTACAGCAGAAATAGTTTCTACTTTTTACATCAAATGTTCACAAACTGTCGAAATCAATATAATTATGATGCAATATAATTACATTACAAAATGTGGCTTATTGATTTGTGGTAAGTGTACACGCTGATCAAATTGCAAATAAAGGATCAAAATTGTTTTCCCAGATGCATTAAGAATACTTCTTCGACTGAGTTACAAACAGTGTAAACACATCACATTGCAAATAAAGGATCAATATTGTTTTCCAGTTCGATCAAGAATGTTTCTCTGACTAAAAGAAGCTACACTGGTCAGATAGGCAAAAAACCCAATTTCGACAAGGTGCTTAACAAAATAAATTCCGAATTGAAATGTTTTTATTAAATTAATGTTGTAAAGTTGTTGAGTATGAAACTTTAAAAAAAAAAACTGAATATGAAAGTGGTCACCTGTAGTATCTGTCAATCAAAAGCTGTATAAACCAGGCTCCTCCCACAACATACAGTATGATGGGCACTGGATCTGAGCCACACTTGCCTTCTGAACATAACACAGGCACAATGAATGCACACACCCAAACACACAGCTATAATAATAATTATAATAATAATAAAATATTTCAATGGACATCAGAAAAACACAATTTGCTAATGTAAATAATATTTCCATAAACATTTGTAATATTGGAATCTTCCAATATATGTAAAACAATATTCACTGGAATGTGTTATTGTGAGCCGAGATAACAACATATCAACTCACATAACCTAAATGTACAAGAAAAGGGCTAGTGAGATAGCTATTTAGACCATCTCTGGAACAAGACAAAAGAGGTCTGAATAATGTAGTGGTCTCAAATTCAAGGTAGAAAGAGTGCAAAATGGTAAAACAGGGACATAGAACTAGAGCTATCACTGAAAGTGATTTATACCCCCTGCAATACTGCTTTGTTTGACTGTTCATGAAAGTTCTGTCATAATTTTCTTCACTTGATTTCAATATCTTCAACTCTTTCAAATGTAGAAGTAATAACCATCACAAGATTTTTTAGTAAATGGCTGAGCCACATGAAATATTTGCTAAATATCTACACTTGATTCTGAAGAGAAGTTCTAAGCTTCCAATCAATCTTGAAAATTTATAGAAATAATTTCTCAGTCACAGTAACATTTATAAAATCGCTGTGACATTGATTTTCAATTCAGGAACATGGGTCATGTATGCAACTCATTCTCATACTATGATGGTCACTTCTGCCAATTGCTTTAAAATCCAACCATGGATGACAAATATCTAGACTTGACACAAACTATCATCAATGAAGCTTATAAAGGAAAAGTGACTAAGTTAAAAGGCTTGTGTGACAATGACCATGAAGGTAGAAACATAGATCTTGTTAATGGCACATCCTCATACTGTGGTGGTCACTTCTGCCATATTTATTTTAAAATCCAACCATGGATGACTAAGATATGGACCAGGCAGAAACTATTATCAGTATAGCTTATATAGCAAAACTAAGTTCAAAGGGGTTGCCATGAGCTTGACCTTGAAGTGGTCACTTCTGTCAAATCATTTTGAAATCTAAATATGTTGAAGACATATACCAGACTGAGACACAACATCGACATTGAGGGAGATAAACAGATGGATGGACAAACAGATGGATGGACAAACAGATGGATGGACAAACAGATGGATGGACAAATTGATGGATGGACAAACAGATGGATGGACAAACATATGGATGGACAAACAGATGGATGGACAAACATGTGGATGGACAAACAGATGGATGGACAAACAGATGGATGGACAAACAGATGGATGGGCAAACAGATGGACGGGCAAACAGATGGACGGACGAACAGATGGATGGACAAACAGATGGATGGACAAACAGATGGATGGACAAACAGATGGATGGGCAAACAGATGGACAGATGGACAGACAAACAGATGGATGGACAAACAGTAGATGGACAAACAGTAGATGGACAAACATATGGATGAACAAACAGATGGATGGACAAACAGATGGATGGACAAACAGATGGATGGACAAACAGATGGATGAACAAACAGATGGAAGGACAAACAGATGGATGAACAAAGAGATGGATGGACAAACAGATGGATGGACAAACAGATGGATGGACAAATAGATGGATGGACAAACAGATGGATGGACAAACAGATGGATGGACAAACATGTGGATGGACAAACAGACGGATGGACAAACAGATGGATGGACAAACAGATGGACGGACAAATAGATGGACTATCATGCATATTTCAAATATAGCTTTCACTAACTTCCATTTGCAGGGTACAAGCAGTGATCTTCTTACCAAGGTCCTGTTTTACTGTAAATTTATCATGTGACAACTGTTAAACTTTACTTTAAACATGATTAAAATACGACTGTTGTAAAATGTCTGAGATTCCAGTTTTCTAAGAAAACATTTATCATTATTACCAAAACAAATATTTCCAGAAAGATGATGCATGTTGTATTGATGGTCCTCCTGTTCTGCTCCACGCTCACTGCCAGCGAGAGTGCAGCAGATTCTGTTAGAGACTCGTCATCCTCCTTCTGATCCTCAAAGAAATGACCCTGAAATTCAGAGCAGTTGCTGTCACCTTGATTCAGTTTACTAAACTAGATGGGTGTTCAGTTGAACACTTGTGTTGCCCTCAGGTACTATGTCGGAATGAAAATGGAAGTACAAAAAGGCGCATAACTCCATCAAATATGACCTTGACCTAGAGAATCTGTCATCATCACATGTGTGTTGTCATAATGAACAAAATTTTAAAGTTTCATGAAGAAATATTAAGAAATGGTAAAGTTATAGCCAAAGTCAAGTTTTTGTGACGGACCGACAGACAAAGCAATCCCTATGTATCACCTTTTCTTCTAAATGGCAACACAAAAATTATGTGACGTAATAAAATAAATCAAGATAATGTGTTTTCAGCAGAGTTTTCATTACTTTCATTCATAAGAGAAAAACAGCAATGTCTGTGAAAACATCATAAAATGCTTTTGAATTATATGGATTTCAGCATTTTCTTATTCATTGTTTTAAACAAACCTGAACACAATGTTTGCAGAAAATTCGCAGACAGAAATAAAACTTAAAGGCCTGTTTAAAAATGTTATTGGACAAAAAGCAAACATTATTTTATGATTTATTTGATTAAAGATATTATCATTATTCTTTAACAGGTGATTATTGTTGCAAAAGACAATTATGTTAATAATGCTTTTTAGTTTATATTCTTGACTTGAGTATCAGATTGGTTTTCCTGGTTTAACTAATATTAAAATTAACTGGCATTGCAAGTACAATTTTGGGTGCTTCAGGGTGAGTAGATGTTAACTGGGACTACACAGGTCTTAAATGCTAGCAGGTAATAAACGTGTAGTCCAGGTTTACAGCTTGGTATTTTGTTAACTCTGTATTTGGAAGCTGGACCATCGACAAGTCACAATTTTTTGTAGCCAGTAATTTTAGCTGGACAAAATAATAAAAAAAAAATTCAGGATCCTTTAGCTTCTGGCAGGTGACACTTGTTACAAGAAGTCTTGTTTGGCTTTGCTTTCATATGATCCGCATGGCATTGTAGATCCTGATTGATCATTGGTAAATGGTAATGCGACCACTTTATATTTTAATAATAAACAGTTTTTTTAAGAACACGATTTTGAGTGATCTTTGGCATTAGGTCCTTGATTCCAAACTGGTCATGTTCTACAAGATCTATAGATCCATCTTGTATCCATCCCACTCCCAACCTACTTAGAGGTCCCAACTAGGTTAACTTGAAAGATGCACCCCCTCAGTCTCCGTCAAATTCATGTAACATTGTTAAATCTGATTTCTTCAAATATTCCTTCTTCCCCAACACCACAGTCCTGTGGAACAGGTTACCATCGCACATTGTGACACTGCCTAGTCTTGAATCTTTCAAGCAGGTAGTGGCCTCATATCAATGTTTTAAACCGTCTTTTATCTCACTACTATTTTTATCTAGTACCTGGATGTTCAAAAACAGAAAAACCCTAGTGGCGTTTTGGCGAGAGAAGCGCGGTGTGGGGGCAGTAGCCCCATTTAAATTCACAATAACTGAAATTTGTTCGGCACACGATTCACCAGAATTTTCTCACAAGCAATGCACTTTAATAAAATGTTGGAATATTGGGGTCCCTTTTTGACATTTTAACAACTACCCTTTGCATTCGATCCTTTCTATGCCCGGAAATCATTTTTTCAGTTTAATTCTTACTAACACTGGTGTGCACCCTGCCCATAATACTCACTTAGAGGAGTGAGGCAGCATTGAACGATAGATAGATTAGACTGGCATAATCAGTGATAAATTGCAGTTGAAAGTTCTCTGTTACTGTAGACTTCTAAGTAGACTTCCACAAAACTTACCCTATTTCTCCCGTTGTTGGTTGATAAACTAACCATTTTAGTAAGTATGGGTTACAACTTCTTAAAGTGACACATTTTACAAAGAGAAAAATATAATTTCTTTCAGATTGCGGAAAAATATCAACTTCCTTACATCTTGGTATGTACTAAAATCTTTCTCCCGAACCTGAACGAAATCAAGGTTTGAATGAAATAGGAGGCTGACGCAAGTAATCGACAGTAGTTGTACAGTCGCCGACACACTATGTGTAATGTTCAATCCCTACAATTAACACCCACAAACTGAAACAGAAATTATTGTTTATTGTAAACAAATGGAGAGCAGCTACTAAAGCAACACAAATTCCAAGCTATTGACAACTCATAAACATTTCCAAGGAACATTAAAACTCGGCCCAAGTAACACATTTGCACAGTTGACATAGCCCAACTATTTGTGCGCAATAAGAGCTTTTCTATATATACGATGGTCGCTCTTCAGAGCAACGAACAGACAACGAAAACGTCCGTATGATAATGGGTCTGTGCTTGCAGTCGAATTATTGAGACTAACAGTTGACCAAATCTAATATTCTGCATAAAAGCTCTCCGAACTCAATGTTTTATTAATTTTGTTAATGACATCTGAAAAGACAAATAGTTGTAATCCCTACTAAATTTCCAAAAATTCATCCGACAACATGCTTTGAATTTCTGCCGCCAAAAGAAACTTCACTTGTTTTGAATTCAAAGCTTCTGCATCACAAAGAAAAGATATAGCAGCTTTTATGTAAAATAAATTATAAGAAAATAAACAATAGTTTATTTAATTATTTTACATCGATTGCAAAACAAGTTATTCCAACATATTATAATGATAGATGAACAAGGGAACTTTGAAAGCCATCGAACATGACAGATATGAAAATATTGCAGGGTTGTTGACTGCTTCCTCAAGTGAACACAGTACTCGCGCTGATTGTGGATTGGGGAAACTGCAGAAGAAACTAATCCCTAGTAGGATTCGAACCTGCAGTCTCCTGATCTTGTAGAGTCCGACGCTCTTCCCATAGACCACTGTTCAATCTTGAGGAGTAACAGCGCTCTAGGGGATGAAAATATACGCTGATTACTCTGAAACTCAAAAACTGCACTTTTAATTATTTTTAACAAAATATTTTTTAATATAATACTATAATTTTATAATATTGTTTATAATTTTATAATACCATTATTTCGTATGTGGCGAGTTCGCATATTTCGCTTTACACAACTGGTATGTGTTACCATATCAGGAATAGCCACACTCTGAAAACACAGACTCCACACACTGCCAAGGAAGCTAAGAGGAAAAGAGATAAACAAAGGGACGGTCAATGGCAAAACATTTTTCCCTTAAGGATTTAATTTTTGTTCTAGGGTGCACCATCAAATTACTTAAAAGCAAAAGACAATTACTCTAGGGAACTTACTTAAGTTATTCAAAGCTCTACAGTGTCGGACAAATTTGTTTTGGTAACTAGTCTAGGACTAGTTGGGTCAAATTTTCAGCTAGTCCCACTTTTGCGTAAATATTAAAAAAACTGATGCTTAGGCTATTTCCTGATTTATTAGCGGCCGATTCTCAATACATTTACATACTTAAATTAACATGTATAACAGCATATTTGTTTACAGATGTGTTGTTTACTCATTACCGTCAATGGTCTTTGAATCTTGTTACTCATTAAATGCTTTCCTCCAGCACCAGTCTAGATTTCTATAGATGGGTCGGGATTGAAGTCTGCCACCGATTGAACATGCTGATCAGCATTAATGACTGCATGATTTCTTGATTCATGCTATTTATCAGGATTTTTTTTGGATAGATTTAATAGAACTGAACCCTTTCTCACTCTCTGCTTTCGACAAACATTAGCTGAGTACTATCTTTGATGTTGCTGAAACTTGCAGACCTTTTCAGAACCATAGACAGTGTCTCTTTCAATGATGCTACTGTTCGTGTATTTTGACAGATACACTTTGAGCATGGTGTATCCTCCATTGTTACATCATGCCTGTCATGTGGAATGAACGCTTGAAAATGTTCCAGTCTTGTCGTCTAATCCATTTTTCACAAGCTTCTCTCTGTTTTCGTGGTACAAATGGAAATTCAGTAAGCATAATGATCAACTTTAGATGGGTTAATCACCAGGCCTGCAGAGCGCTGTAGAATATCATTTCGGTAACCTTTCTTTTTTGAAGTTACAGATGGTTTTTACGAATAACCGAGAGAAATTATCATTGCCGTTCTATCATTGTTATCACTTAAATAACCCGTTACCGATGTCATGCAGTGATGGTATCTTATATCAGGGCTATCCGATAAACCTTTTTTGGGGATTTCCCGGCTAGCTTAGTTGTTTGCGCGCCGGAATTGCAGGGCTAAGCGCTGTCGCCGTGACGTTGCGGGTTCGCTCCCAGCTAGAGGCACTATCATTTTTAATTCTCTTACGTTTAAAAATTAAATCTCCATAGGAAACGGGTTGTAGAATACCTTGTTACAATAGTGATTTTAAACTGCACCTATATTTTTGAATTGAATCTGGGTATCGGCGATAAAACTTGCAAAAGGTTTTCCTCAATTTGTGATACCGATTACCTTGTTTCAAACGTTTTTTTTTTGTGCAAAGATTACGTTCATTGAAATCTTTAACATCATTGCAGGCTCTAGAAAAGCAAACAAGCTGTGAGAGATAAACCCCGTAAGATGTTGCACGGGGAACATCGTCGTCTAAAAACGGAAAATTTGCGATATTAAAATTAAAATCATCTCTTTTATCCTATATTTTAGTAGTTGCATATCCATTTTCAATGAAAGAGTAAGATCAAGAAAGTTTGCTTGCTTATCTGAAGTTCTTTAGGATAAATCTTACGAACCAGAAATGGAAAATGGTTATTTTCTTTATTGAACAAATCATCAAGGTACCTCGAGGTGTTGTTAAAGGCTGTAATAGTGTCCCCGTACGTATAGTCTATTAACTATATAGGCTATATAAACACTGTATAATGTTTTTGCTGAATAAACTTATGGTATGGTATAAAGTCAGTACTGTTACCAGTAAAACACATTTAAAATAACCCGTTATGTACAGATGTCGTGCAGTGATGATTACGTATATCAGGGCTATCCGATCAACCTTTTTGGGATTGTCCCGGTTAGCTCAACTGGTTGCGTAGTCGGAATTGCAGGGCTAGGCGCTGTCGCCGTGACGGTGAGGGTTCGCTCCCAGGTAGAGGTAATATCATTTTTATAACAGTATGAAACAGATCAGCAACAAGGGGTTCAAAATTAGTACCCGCTGGAATGCCTATTACTTGTTTATAGATAGAGGTAACAAATCTCACTTTAAGTACAATTATCATAAGAACCACCTGTAAAAAATAACCTATGTTCATTACAAATGATAGTGACTCTACAAGCAATAAATGTGTTATTTACACTAGCAAAAGTTTTTTCAATGAGAATGGTTAGCTTGTCTCTTATTTAATTATGACGGAGAGAAGTATATAAAGAAGGGCTCGAAATCATAAGTAGACAAACAGAACGCCTGGACATTGTTTGATTTAAGCTTCTTTAAACATCTGATTTTAATAGACCAAAATAAATTTTGCCGGTGGTTTCAAAAACCTGTTTGCAATACCTAATTACGTGTTCTTTTATAGCTGTAAGACAAGATGTTAAGAGCACGGATAATTTAGTAGTTGTATAAGAACTAGAGTTTGCAATAAATCTTGATTTGTACGGTGTTTTGTGCATTTTAGGCAACCAATACATAGTAGTGACTTTGTTTCGTTTCGGCTGAAACTGATTCTAAATTGTGTAATGTGTAGAGTGTGTTCAGTAACAATATCACTCTCAGATGAAGAAGTCAGTGCATAAACATTAGTGCTACTAAGCTCTTCAGTTTGAATATAAATATAGTGTTTACGTCAGACTATAAATACATTATTTGAAGCCTTACCAGCAGGTGTTAAAACAAATCTGTTGTGAAAGTCTTAAAGTCCCCTTTTCAAATGACAAAAGTTAAAACGAGGTCGAGGTTGTAATAAAGCTATGTTTCTTTTATAGAATGATATACGAGTGTCAATTATTTTGAATGTTTGTTCTTTTTCCAGTAAGAAAGGGCATTATAGGCTCAGCGTGTTCTCGTTTGCTCCATTTACTGCAAACAGAGTTTAAAGACTCTGCAATTTCTGCACGACAGGTATTAAACTCGATGTCCGATGGAATTCTATATTTCTGACCTTAAGAAATTAGATTATAGATCCTATAGTCTTTGATAAAATTTAGTAGCAAAATTTTGAATTTGAACAATCTCATGAAATTGTTGTATTCTGAACAATCTGTAATTAAGTCCGAAGTAATTTTGTTGTAATTGAAAATTGTGTTTCTAGTTGGCTTGTTGTATTTATAACAAACGATAGGTGTTTCAGTATTCTTAAAATAATTATACCCGATTCAACAGTTTTATGATTAAATATACGAGGAAGGTCAATAAAATCTATTTTTCGTGTTCATATTAAAGTTATTCGTGTTTTTCCTGAAGCGAAGATGACTTATGGTTGACAACCTTCAAGCAATCGGTTTCAATCTGACTGCCGATATCTGCGAAAAAGATGTCTGACTTCAGGAAAACATGTTCCTTGATGCTACATGTTCTAAGAGTGCAGCAATTGTCTGATAGTTGTTTATCCAATCTCATTAAAATCATCTCCTGAAAACCGCTACGCTATCAGGATCTGACGATAAGTAATTAAAACGCGCTTTTGATCACTAACCCTTTGAACCAATCAGATCGTCGCCTACAAAATCGCAAAAGTGAAACTAAACATAGTATTTTAAACCATGGGAAGTGTTGACAGCCTGTGTAAGACAAATTTTACTGAAGATATATGTGTTTTTGTAGTATTGCATTCATTTCTAATGTAATGACACTTTCAGATCATTATGCGGGCGTTATAAATCATGCTTCTTGTGTTGACAATTACAAAAAATAGTAATCGGGGAAAACCGCTATAGCTAGCTTGTGTAAGGTGTCTTTGGGTCGTCATCATATCTATCATTTTGTTAGATCTGACTTTAGTGAGATTGTTGTTTATCAGTCCACAGAGAGCCCGGTTCTTGCTGGATAGCCATCTCACCTGTAACCTGTTAAGGACGAAAAATCATTAAAGTGTAAATTATTATTGACATTTATTTTTAATATTTAAGCAAATTTTTGTTTTATAACTGCTAAAGTGCTAAACGATTACCTGTTCTACACTGCTGATATAGTATAGATCACTCTCGAAGATGTCAGCTATTTCTTTCACGTCCCGTCGTCATTATACGCTGTCGTGATAGAAGAGAAAGATCCTTTTGACGGTACTTTCAAATGTATTCACGAGGCACGGAAAATTGCTCACAGCCTCAAGAAGTGTTAACTCCAGCTTGTGTGCCACACAGTGAACTGGAACAACCCATGGGGCCTCTGCTGATATGAATGATATATGAATGTTTTGTGGCATTGCATGACACTGGCACCATCAAAGTTAGCACAAACCAAAATTGGCTTATTGTTATCAGGGCTGCAAAGGTGTTCCATTGACAGATCAAGTCTCTGAAATGCAATGTCTATTACATTAAGTGCCAGACTCTCATTCCTCAAAACTTTCAAGTTTTGTCTTAACACCTCCGTTTAAAACATAACTATCACTTGTTCATTTATTGGAACATTAGTGCTCCCATTAGTAGTATCGCAACACACTTGATTGAGGACAAACCCTTTGAGTTTTCGCAACATATGTGTTCATCGTTGACGAGAGTAAACTCTCTAGCACGTTGACTGTTGCGGTAGTTTACTCCAATGGTCACGCCATTCTTTTCCTGTGCTGTGGACAGCCGTTCCATATCATTCAATGGCTTGCCTTGAAAGGTGAAATATGCATATCAGGAATTCAGAAAAAAACAGCCTCCCCACACAGCCAAGAAAAAGAAGAGAGAAAGAGCATGGTTAATAAAATGATCAGCTTCAAAACAGACACCACAAACAATTGACAAAAATGAGAACCCGAGGGTATACCACCGCCTTGGAACGAAGAGATACATCATCCTCTCAAGTTCAGCCTCCAGCATTTTCATCAAGCATTTTCCAACGGACTAGATGACACTTTTGTCTGTTTTGAAATTGTTCATGTTATAAACCATGCTCTCTCTTCCTCTCTTCAGCTTGGCTGTGTGGGGAGGCTGTGTCTTCTGAATGTGGCATTTCCCGATATGCGTACTTTACATTTTTATCCCTGTTTTTTTCCGAATGATAGTTAAGCTTTTGTGACGGGAATGCAGGGAATTAATCGTCAAATGGTTACACCCTGAAGCTAACTTATTTTGATTACCATTATGTTCTTAGTTTAGGGTATAACTTGCAGTATTTGACAAACACAAACATATAAAACATAAGAATCTAATAGCATTGTAAATAAAAAAGTGTGTACTCAATGACCGTTTAGAGACCAGAGTGCCTGGAGTCAAATCAGCAAGAACACGATGATACTCAGGGATAAATGAAACAGATCGAGCTTCTGCGTAGAGCTTGGGAGACCAGACCCGGAGATTATGGGTTCGAATCTCACCAGCGATGAGAATCTTAGAACTGCAGTTTCCCAAATCCACAACTTGCGCCAGCACTGGTTTAATTCAATTCTGTTTAATATAAGTCGGAACTACTTTTTTTACAACCGATATAAAATAAATAAGATTAAAACTTCTTTAGATGAAAGCTAAAATTTACCTTCGAAAATATATTCGTAAAGGAAATTATAATGGCATCTTATCTAGAATGACTAACTTCCTGAATACAGTTCCGAAAGTAAATCCTGGCGTATTAACTTGTTGGCTAACAGCGATGACGTAAAACCCTAACACAACATATAGTTTTGACTTCTTAAACAGCTAATATAAAATAAATTTTAAAATGTACTAAAAAGCATTTTTTTTTAATTTAGGGGGGGGGGGGGGTGCATAGCCTACTACAAAGCATTAAATACTTTTTTCTTATTGTTTCAAATAACTTTGCTTCACACATTTGAAACATTGTAAAATAGGGCCTACTTGCTACAAAACTCGATTTTTTTAAACTTTTAGGAAATACGTAGTTAATTTGCGAAATATATAGGCTAACTATCAATAAAAGAATTGTAAGAAAGATATATCTTGTATTATGATTGGAGTTTGGTTCAGTCAGGAACTCCACACATTTACATTTAGTTTTAATTTTATTAGACAAGACAAACTAACAAAGAAAGAACATAAGCTCTAAAACCAACTAGAGATAAAATGTTTCTGATATCATGATCCGTCGTGCCGTCGTGACGAAAGTCCGTTTAACCCAAGCGATACTGGGAGGGAATTGTGCGGGACACCATATTTCAAAATGATGTTTTGATTTATAAAATGTTATCAGAAGAGTTACAAACTATGAGATAGGATTTGATTAAAATATTTGTTGCAATTACCGCCATCTAGCAGGAAATTAAAGATATAAAGAATATAACCGAGAGAATTTGGTACCCGTTGGGGACCTCCCTGATGACGTCACTATAGCAACAGCTTCGGCGGGTCAAGTCTCGTCGCCATCTTGTTTAAAACGGAAACTGGCGAACTTCAAAAGTCACGTGTTATTTTATTTATATTGTTGTATTTACAACATAGATTGATGAAATTTAATTCATTGTTAACTTTTGAAGGACTCTGCATACGAACATTAATGCGTTGGTAAGTTTAAAGCTCGTTCAATCGTCCGTACGGACTAGGAAAATTTGAAACTCGCAGTATTCGCGCCATCATTTTTAGTTGGCCCCACAATTTAGGAAATCCCTTCTGTGCATGTAGGGGTTAATTGAAAGATTTAACATGTCAAAACTAAAAAAGTAACTGCCCGTTGATTAATACTTCAATCATTCAATCATAAACAATCGTTGTACAAATAGGAACCAAACTGTTCTTGTTTGTTTACAAAATTTAAAAATCTTACAACATTCTTTCTTGACTTTGACCTAGATCAATGGGTTAAACAAGACATTTGTATATTGTAGGCCTATATGATACACCATACCAGCTAAGCATAAAACAAAACAATGTACATAGAACTTACTTGCAGATGCATGGGATTATGCCAGCTGGTTAGGTAGTATTGTCCTAATCGGGAGGCCTCGGTGGTGGTAGAGCATCTGCACGGTAAGCCCGTGGTCCAAGTTTTGAATCCTGATCAAGTCCTTAACATTTTCTCACTCCTATTACATTGACTGCTAGTGTTTATTGATATATTCTTGGAAGCTCAAGATGGTGAAGCATCAGTTGTGGTACTCGATTTGAACCTGTATTGTTGTAGACATTTGCTGAATAACTCTATCTCATTTAGAGTAATATAGTAGTGTTAATATCAGATGGCCTCTTCAGATCAATTTGTCTAGCATTGGCACAACGCTGGAGGTCCAACAATTGAATCCTTTCCATATCAGATCTCCTTTATAATGAGTTCATTCTGGATTTGAGTGAAAGTTGGACTCTTGGTTTTTTGTCTTTGTTTGCATTATTGTGGTATACTCAATCTCTCAACAGAAACGGACATACAGAGTAAAGCTTTAAATGTGATACATTGAAAGAGTACTTGTAACCTGTAACAGCTTGAAGCCTCAAAATCATTTAGTATGAATTTTAATTCATAAAATAGAAAGTAAGCAGATAAGTGCCTGAAGTAGACTATTCCCAAGTGATAGAATACATTCTATTTAGTGAGAAGTTGAACCAAATACAAGAGACGCAGGGACAGATCCAGTGGGGGTTCAGTATGGTTGCTCAGGGCAGCAACAGGTTTTTTATGGGGAACAACCAGAAAATTATCATGTAGCTACCTAAAGACTGCCTCAAACAAACCTCCCTTTTCTGGAAATCTGGCATCTGACCCTGAGAAGTTTGCTGTTTTTTTCAGATTTTCTTTTCACTTTGGAACATTGATAACTCTGCTATAAAGACAGATGTTTGGCACTAGCAAAATTGGTCTTAATTTAGGATGTAGTGCAAATGTCTATAAAGAGAAGGTTTACAGTACAGCAAAAAACTAACTTGTTTGAGAAAGAATTTATTAAAGAATTAAAAAACTTCAGTACTTATTAGTGATGTGCCGATGATCGGAAGACATCGATTAGCGACGTGTAAATGCTTCTCGATGTCGATGATCGATGTCGTTCTCTAATAATCGATTAACAGTTGAGACATGCGCAGTGTAAGAGACAAAATATAAAGGTACGGGTTCCGGCTTTTACACCGGCCATAAAGGGAAATCACTTTGAAAAATTGAAAATTAAAATGGCGACCCGAGAGATTTACGAGAACCTAGGCAAAAAAAATAATCAGAAGCACTTTAGATTCTACAAGATTAACGAAGAACTTCCATCGCACAGAAAAATCATAGACCACACAAAAGGCCTTTGCAGAATTTGTTGCAAATAGTACAAAAATACAGGCAACAAGCAAAAACGCAAAATGGCGCCGATTTTGTCGAGCGTCTGAGTTGCGTAGCTATATGACGATGGTAAAAATTCTTCGAATAAATATGTATTGCATTAACTAGACCTCTTATCTTGTGTCTTCAGCCTTAAAATCAGTATATTATTCATAGGAAAACGCAACATGTTTGCATTTGAGAATTCATGTGGCGGATCTAGAGGGGTTCAGTTCAGTTGCACAAACCTTTTTGGGCAGCAATTATTTTGATTCGGTTTTTGTCAGAAAGTTGAAAATTAGTAGTATCCAGTAATTATGTATGCTACTGATCTAAGACCATTTGTAAACCTAACACTGCGTAAATTAAGAAACCGATTATAATCGTGAAATCGCATCGGAAAGGGCAACCGATTCCAACCGATGATCGATTATGATTTGCAACCGATTTCCCAACACTAGTACTTATTGATGCCTGTGATATTGTTTTCCATATGTAACAAGGGTTCTGAAAAATCCATGCCTGAACCAAGTATTGAACTTGGGACCCCTCACCTGAACCAAGGATTGAACCTGGGACCCCTTGCATGCCAGTCCAATGCTCTACAACGTTGCCATGAAAGCTAGCTCTTATGGTGAGATAGTACAAGTGCTGTACTAACTCAACCATAGCCGGGTTACATACACCCCTCCAGATTGGAATTTGTCCTCAGATTTCCATTGAGTACATAGATTCACTTGTGAAGTGATCTTGTGGTGTTTAAACATCCTTGGCAGGTCCCCCATTGGGCGCCATTTGTAACAAGGGTTCTGAAAAATCCACTCCTGAACCAAGGATTGAACCTGGGACCCTTCACATGCTAGACCGACACTCTACCACAGGAGTTTGAACCCGGGACCCTTGCATGCCAGTCCAACGCTCTAAAACGATGCCATAAAAGTTAGCTCTATGGCGAGATAGTACAAGTGCGGTACCATCTCAACCATAGCCAGGTTACACATATAATCTAATTCAGGTAAATGCATTGAATTTTGTCTGTCAACTAAATGGTATACATGTAACTAATTCATAATAAATTGAATAAATTACAAGCAAATTTTCTTAAGTGATTAAAGTAAGCTTAACAAACAAAAGATTCCCAGTTGCATCACTCATTAATGTACTATAAACACATATCTATGCCCCTTTACTTACATTTCATGCTGACAGTGTTTCATATTACATTTTTTCTAACAGCATTTTAGTAATGTTTTATTTGCAGTCTGAGAGCATAAAACTATTATGTCAGATTGGTGATCACCGGCCACTTAACAAATGCTTGATTTTTTTATGCCCCCACAAAGTGGGAGGCATATAGAGTTGCACTCGTCCGTCCGTACGTCCCCAAATCTTGTGGCATCAACTCCTCCTAAACTATAAGGCGGATTTCTTTCAAACTTGCACAGATGATCAAGCAGGATGTGTAGATGATCGTAAAGAAAGGATTTTTTCCTGCGACCATTTTTACCAGAGTTACGGCCCTTTGTTATATTCATTAATTAAATCTTGTGGCGTCAACTCCTCCAAAACTATAAGGCAGATTTCTTGCGAACTTGCACAGATGATGAAGCAGGATGTGTAGATGATCGTAAAGAAAGGATTTTTTCCTGCGACCATTTTTACCAGAGTTATGGCCCTTTGTTAATTTCAGTAATTAAATCTTGTGGCGTCAACTCCTCCTAAACTACAGGACAGATTCCTTGCAAACATGCACAGATGATGAAGCAGGATGTGTAGATGATCGTGAAGAAAGGATTTTTTCCTGCGACTATTTTTACCAGAGTTATGGCCCTTTGTTTTTTTTTCAGTAATAATATCTTGTGGCATCAATTCCTCATTTACTTTTGGACAGATTTCTTTCTAACTTGCACACATGATCAAGATGGCTGGGTAGATGATCATAAAAAAAAAAGATTTTTTTCTGCTGCCATTTTTACCACAGTTATGGCCCTTTGTTTATTTCACTAACAAAATTTTGTGGCATCAACTTCACATTTTCTATTTGGCTGATTTCTTTCAAACTTGCACAGATGATTAGACATGATGTGAAGATTGTTGTAAAGGATATTCTCTTGCAACAATTTTCACCACAGTTATGGCCTTTTGTTTATGTTAGTTATTAAATTTTGTGGCACTTACTCCTCATTTACTAATCATGATCACCACATGTTGTTAATACCTGGTACAAAATTTTGTAACAAATGTTATTGCAGCAGTGGGGGCATCAGTGTCCTGTGGACACAGTCTAGTTTTTAATGAAAACCTTTAATATCAGACAATTCACATCTAGTTATGGACAATCTGGAATGGCACCCTTGACAATTTTTTACAGATTGTTAGTAGAAGTGAAATAAGAGATAAACTGAATTTGACAGTTTGGGGGAATTCATTTTTTGTCAGTTTTTAAAGTAAGAATGAGTTACTTGTACCCACTAAAATGTAAGTTTTCCCACCTTCTAACTTAACATTTTTTGGGACAGGCTGGCCAGCAATCAGTGGCGCCAACTATATGCATTCTGGCCAAAAGTAACAGAAAGATCTCAGGCCTCGATAAATCCCAACGCCCGCTCGCATTTGCGAGTGAAAGTTCACATCGGGCGAGTAAAAAGTTGATCAAACTCGCCCGACAGTACAAATGCTGCTTCTCTGAACATTAAAAAATAAAGTTATTTGGTAAAACAATCAAACTGCAGATTGCATAAACTGTCAAACGAAAGCCAGAAACCGACGTCATACCGAATGCGCACCTGTCGATCGCGTATGAATAAAACATTGCCGAATGCTACTATCGTTATGGAGTTAATTGATTAATAATTCATTGAAGCAGAGT